>VVHJ01031933.1:20396-30568 GCA_015107715.1 Tylochromis polylepis
AGAGAGCATCTTAAATAGAGATACTCAGCAGAGGACACCCCTGATGGGTTGGGCGTGCACATATCAGCACACACACACACACACACACACTCTGCAGCAGTAATTAGAGACACTTAGTGCTCTGAACCGCAGCAGCTGCTCAGCACACACACCACTAATTGCAGCCCTGCCTGGTATTTTTAGCGTTGCTCCCTCCACAGCAGTATTTTCATCTCAATTCAGACCGTTGGCTTTTTTTGTGTGTGTGTCAGTGGGCCTTTAATTCTAACCAGCTGTGTCTTCCCATTACATGTGCACAGACACACACACACACACACACTCTCCTGTTTCAGTCAGCTTACACGAACCACACACACTGATTAGATTAGTTGTTCGAGGAGCTGCTAAATATATTTGCAGCAGATCTGGTGTGTGGTTGGATGCTTCGTCTTTTTGTTGTGTGAAAGTTCACACACTCAGCCCGAGGTCTTTATTTCCTGCACGATATCTCTAATGTTCTCCATTCATCTGATGTGTTTTAGCCTCCCTTTTAAGTTCAGTGAAGTTTTAAAGGTTTTATCCAAAGCAAACTCTGTCCTGAGCTGTAGGTGACTGCTGAAGATATGAGTCACCTCTGTTTACGAAATCGTGCTGCTTTGGGGGATGATATGCTGTGCTTCTGCAGCGCTGACTGATAAATTTCAGGGTGCTTTTTCTTTTCCGTAGCAGAGCAGATTTATTTTTTGTTTCGGAAAAAGCAAACCTCTCATTTGAAGCAGTTCATTAGAGACCCTGAGCAGAGAGGGGTGACGTTTCCCACGGTGAACTGGGTGCAGATCACCATCGAGCATCCAGAGAAGCAGGAGGAAGGAAACTATCGGGAAGAGGATGTTTAATTTTCAGGCTCGGACAGATAGGCATCGGCAAGGCTGCGCCGTCGTGTTGATGGATGGATAAGCATCCACACACAGAAGCCAGGAGGCAACTTTCAGCAGAATATTTTTTCAGTATTAAATGTTATGAACTTTCTTACTGGATTAGTTTTTTGTTTGGGCCCCAAAATGTTAGAAAACGGTGAAAACTGCAAATCAGTTTTTCATTTCTGTTCAGCTTCACTCGACGCGGTCCTTTCTCTTAACTGTTTAAAGGGTCAGTTTAGTGTTTACACGCTTCATTTGGGTGGTCGCTGAACATATGGTATAATATAAACACTTCACTCACAGTCTTCACAATCTTCCTCATGCTGGTAGTGTTGGAACGTTTGACCAAACTGTATTAGCAGTATCAGTATTTGTATTTTCTTTAACCATATAGTATCATTTATTTCCCATAAAATCTATATAAATGTTTTTTTTAAATAACACAGGTCTGCAACCCAAAAACTGCGTAGGATGTTTTTGACTGTTTCTTATAGATTTTTACTGAAACCGGGGAAAGTATTTTAAAAATTCCATCTCGTCAGGTTTTCTTGCAAAACTCGTGTTTTTAGTTTAATTAAGCTACAGTTTCCCTTTTTAAAACTGAAATCTGGTGTCCTATACTTGAGTCAAAAACCATATCCAATAATGATTTCTTACATTAATTTAATATTTCTAAGAGCGAGACTCAAGACAAATACAAATAGAAAATGTGAGGAATTGAGGGGGGGGTACGGTGGGTTTGGCGGTGTGAGGAGCTCAGATGATCACGTCCCAACAGGTTTATTTTGTTCATAGCGAAAGGTGAGGAATCTCAGAACAATTATGCAGTTAATTGTAATAAAATATTGATTTTTTTAATTGCTGTTGTGCTTTTTAAACGTAAACTCCTCATGTTTTGCAAAAAAACCTGTACGTGATGGAGGGAAATGGAGATCATTTTTGGATTCAGCACCCTAAAAAACATAAAATTCACCAAAAATATCCCATGCAGCTGAATCTTTTTTTTTTTTTGCAGAACTGTGTAATTATAGTTTTGTTGGTGATGTTGAACTCGTGGAGTGTTTACTGGAGTCGGTGAAGGGCTGAACTTTCTTAGTGATGCTCTGTTTTTGTCCCCTCATTAATTGACCTTCATCGAGTTCACGCTAACCAACATTTCTGACCATAATTAAACGATGGGCATAATCAGTGCCACATCACCCACTTTTTAAGCCTTTACTTTGAGGACTGTGAAGGCAGCGACTTTTCAATCACACTGTAACCCCCTGCTGTGAAGCAAACCTGCTTTATTGACCGGTTTTATTCTAATAGGGACATAATTTTTTTTTTAAAATAACATCACGTCATATTAGATGAGACTTTAAGTTAGTGATCTTGACCATAAACTTATCAGGAAAGTGTTTACTGAGGTCATAAATAAAGCGAAGAAGCATGGTTGTTTTACAACACAATCTTTAGCAACAAGGGGAGTCGCCCCCTGCTGTCCATTAGAAAAAAAAATGCTGGTTTAAGGCTCCACTCAGCAAAATGTCTGAACTAAACTAAAAACGGGTTAAGGGATTTCTTTTCTGATTAGATTACTGAAACATATTTTAATTGGCTAATTAATTATTTTTTATGATAATTACCAACTTCCCTTTTGAACGTGTTGAAGATTATGTTTAGTTAATCCATGCGCCCATTACTGATGAAAGCTGAGTAAAATGATCTAAACAAAGGGCGTCAAACACGCGGCTCTGCTTCAGAGTGTGGATAAGAAGTGGTCATTAAAGGGTTTAATTCAGCCCACCGGGTGGTTGAAAAGTTTTATATGAAGAGAGGTTTACCTAAGATGTACTTCTTAGTGGCTGATAGTTATTTTCTATCAGGTCACCGCCTTCTTACTGATAAATACTCAAAGTATGGCAGGCCTTTATAGTTGACGGATCTGCAAAGGGACCGTGGTGATGCGTTTGACTTCGATAGTAATGTTTCTGCGTGATGACTTTCGACTGACTGTGGAGAAACAGAAATTTCAGGCCGTTTCATTCTGAACAGATGGTTCAGGATGTATTTCTTTACACCAAAAGAAAGTTTTAGGTTATTACGGCGTTTCAGTGGTCTGGACCACATGTTGAGACAATATCCTGGATTTTGATTGGCTGCAGTTTACAAAAGTCCACATGAGTCTGCTACAACACGGGCTGAAACAGAGATGATCGGCAGACAGAAGAGCAGCTGAATCGTCACTTTAAACAGGCATTAAATCATAAACACAAACTTCTGATTATGCTAATGAGAGGTTTGTGACTATTCCTTCACATGATCAACGCCAGCCGTTTGACCTGCATAGTTTGTGTGTGTTTAAGCTAACAAACACATTACATACACCACGTTCAGTTTGTTCACCCTTCTTAATATTAAAATGGGCTGTTTGTGCCCTGGGAGGTAAAATTAGTTTGATGCCCATGATTTGGACAGATTTTCCAATCCACCTTTTCACCTCTTACTTTAAACATCAAAGTCCTTCATGTAATATCACAGGAGCAGCAGTGCACTGAGGCTGCTGGATTTTAGGAACCACGAACTGAAATGTAAACCTACCAGTAAAAATCAGTCATACTGACAGCGGGTTTAATCCGCTCTGCCGGGGGGGAGAGTTAGAGGAAACTACATGAGACTAAAAATTATGGCACTGTCAGTGTCATCAAGTTCACACACTGTGTAATTTCATCCCTCCGAGTTTACGTTTTGTAGCCAGACCACAAAAAGGCAAAAACTACTCTGTCATTCAGAACTGATGATAAACAGGGTTCCTCTCTTTAAGCTTCAAGGAGCAGTCCAGAGTTTTAGGGAATGCCCATACCCGTTTAATGATCAGAGCCAGACGAGAAGACTCATGCCACAGCTTTACGTACAGATGTTAGAGACTGAAAACTGGAGGGGGAAACATCTGGGCTGCTTCAGTTTCAAGGTAATAAAATCCACTTAACGCCAACTGTGACCCTAATTATTACCAGTTAACACTTTAGATCTTGTTTGTTTAATGGCTATAATAAAATGAAACTAAAACCTGGAGATGCACCTACATATCAGCCAAGCACTGGTTTTGGTTTTAGATCATAGCTGCTGTGATAAAGACTATAAAAATGATTCAGTCATTTCCCTGACATGAGAGAAATATGAAGACAAACAAAGCATAAAGACAACTTCAGAAATCTCTGGCACATCTATCAATTACATTTTTACTGCAAACGTCTAAAGAGGCTGAAGCTCCAGAAACACTCGTGGCCTTCACCGGGGTCAAGAAACATCAGCACCTGCTGTGAACGACATTTCCTGGTGTGACTAATGTGGCAGCACACAACTGCTTTCACAAACCTTTACCTGACCCAGTTTTACTGGCCTTTTTGATTCTAATGGGGACCATAATGTACAAAGCGAACATCACGTTGTATTAAGTAGGACTTCAGACTACAAATTGAGAACGTTAAGTCATCAGGAAAATGTTTAATGAAGCCATAAATCAGGTGAAAAGTAAGGCTGTTTTACTATAGAGTTCTATAGTAAGCAGAGGAGTCGCCCCCTGCTGGGCATATGAAAGAATGCCAGTCAAAGACACTTCCCAGACCTGGATGTTAGGTGCATATTTTATATATCAACTATGGTTCTATATTCTCACCATTAAAGGTACATTTTGTAAGTACTCTCTCTTTTCACCACCAGGGGGCAGCATTTTACACGATTTTTCCTCAGGTTTTACGTCACACCAGGCTGCCGTTGTGCTGTCAAGTTCTCATTGACTTACCAGGTTATACAAAGGTGACACTCACTGCGCCATCTTGTGGTACAAATTGGTATTACACAAAAGAAAAGCATGGCCCTAGTTTAGCTACAGCTGGTAACTCTTCACCCAGTCGCTGATGTGTTGGACATAAAGCCATGGTGTTGATTGCCTTAGTCTTAGTAAAATAAGTACAATAAAACAGTTTTATGACTCACCCAGGTTGACGAAGCTCATCACAGTGTCGGCCTCGCTGACTACCGTCCCCAGCGGCGGTGTGTGTGTGCTGAGGGTCGGCAGGGCACCGCGGTTGACCTGAGGTGCCCCTTTAGATGACCCCTTGACAGGTGTACTTGCAAGAATCTCATTGCCTTCATCCTCATCAACCGACATGGCGTGGTACAGGTCCAGCATGAAGAGCGGCGCAGAGGACGGCGGTCGGAGTGGAGGGTGGGGTCTGGGTCTCCCTGGGAGACCCAGGATGGTCAGGATCTCCTTCTGCATCTCCTTCTTCTCTCGTCCACTGAGTTTGCGGAAGCTGGAGGGGACCACGGCCTCGGCCTGCTGGCTCCACAGGGAGAGGGAGAGCAAGAGCAGCAGGGCCACGAGGAGCAGGGTCCAGGGGTGGATGGCGGATGTGGATCTGGCGGTCCTCGTGTGCGTCCGTGTCATCTTGGCGCAAAGGCAGGAGAGGCTGTAAGAGACGACCGAGGCCATGACTGTAGTCTGCCACGGATTCTTCTCAAAGTTTCCCCTCACAAATAATCCACTTCCCTCCTCGCGTCGTCTCTTGCCTCCACCAGTGTGACCAGCCTGACCACCGCAGAGTCCCTTCTGCTCACTCCTGTTTGTCCCCCGACTGCTTCAGAGTCACCACAGGCAAATACAACCTTGATTTATGCCCAATGTGTTTAGAAGACAGCTGCCTCTGGACAGGATGTGTTTACAGCCTTAAACTGCCTCTGTTTATCTCTCCCTCCCTCCCTCTTCTACCTTCTCTAATCTCCTCTCATCTACTTCTCCCTCACCTCTCAGCCGTGGAGCAGGAGAAGCAGAGATAATGAGAGTGAGAGCATAATTACAAGCTTTTCAGATGTGTTTTGGATATAGACAAACAATGCCCCTATGGAAGAATGCTCGAGGCTTTGAAGTTGTAAACTTGCAGGATGGAAAGCAATTTCAGTGATGAGCAGGTGCTGCAGAAATTGGAGTGAAACCGGAGAGCCGTATCATCAGGTTAGCTCCGAGTTTTTCTCGACTGCACAAGGAAATGAAGCTCGCACCTGCAGTGAGTCAAAGATTAACCCGAGATTCCTCACGAGGATCATCTGCTGACGAAAAATAACTTCTGGAAACTTTTATCCAGTCCTCCGTGGGCACTTAGTCATTCATTCAAGGCCGCTCGCCTCCTACACGGGGTCTCTGGGGTTCCAGATGTCTCTCCTAATCCACTTTATAAAAATTGTTTCCTGACTGTAAATCCTTGAGAGGGGTGAGAGGTTTCTCCTGCAGTCCTTCGCTCAGCGTGAGCTGTGCAGCGCTCTGAGTGTTTGAAGCCTGAACAGTTGTTCAAAACCAGAAGGGAGTTTCCCTCCCAGCCTCTGCCTCTCCTCCTCTTTTAAGTCCTAAAGCTTCTCTCATCTCCTGCTTACATCTCATCAACCTCCCCTCCCAGTGGTCTCTTTAGAAGACCTCATCTCTCTCCTTCTTACCTCCACCCATCTATCTTTTCATCCTCTTATGACTGCTTCCTTTCACTGCTACTCCACTTTAAGTGTCTGGCTGCCAGCTGCCTTGTTTAATGCTAAAACATCTCTGTTCACACGGTGAGTCAGAAGTCAGGAAGTTTGCATTTCTTTACATATGTCACCCTGCACAGAGCCGCCAGACTGACGGAAAGGTCGTAAAATAATATCAAGACAACTAGGCAACGTTTAAAAAATAAACCTTTTTTAAAAGAAGCAGGTAAAAAGTTCTTAATGATAACTTTAAATGCACCTGTGAATAAAATGATACACTATTTTAGTTTTCGTTGATGGAGTTTGTTTGGGGGGTTTTTTTAGGCTCTTTTTCAGCAAACTCCACGGACGAACAATGAAACAAATGAAAGTGCTAAAAACCGCATTTCCTCTGATGGCCAGTTGAGGCTGGCTGCACGAACTCAAACTAAGAACTGTATAACCTCAAAGCTTCTCAGTCAGCCAGGTCATGGTTGTCTTAAGTGCTTGAAATGAAGGCAGCTGGACGACTTCGTGCTTCATGAAGACGTCTCACCTCTCGTCCAAGAGATTTAAAAGCTGACGGAGAATCATACGGGTGTGGGATTGTCCCCTTGGAGGTGGTCCTGAGAGTTGTTGGCCCACCCTGTAATCTTGTGAGTCATTAAGGGTCACATGAGCCAGGGTGAGCCAGCTCAACTAGCACCGAAAGGAGAAAGGACAAAGGACACTCGTTTAGAGGATGCTAATCTTCACAGTCTGGACCAAGAAGACAGACGGGACAGAGTGAATGACCATGAGTGAAGAGAGGCGGTGGTTGACAACACCAACTATCAGACACCTACGACACTGTCTTGAAATCATTTTCTGGACGATTCAGCTCCACTCGCATCTTGAACCACGTGACCTGAGTAAGTCTCATGACGTCGGGGAGGAGCAGTGTCTCACAAAGGCTTCAAACCCTGATAAACAACCTGGCCTCTAAGACGAGAGGAGAGACATCATGTTTTCCAGATAAACCAAGTAAACCTTTCAGAGACTTTATCTTTCTAGTTTGTGATGAACTGTGAAAAAAAAAAAGTCTTCCCACTCTATAAAGAGCTTTCAGTAAATATAGATGTATGAACCTATGATCCACGTTTACTAGCAGTCCTTGCTGTTATACCCTCCATTTTCACTGCATTTTATTTAAACTTGAATCACTTCAGTTCACTTCTGTTTCCCCTGATTTTTTTTATTCCTACTTGTCAGCTCTGAGTTGGCTGAATGTTTCTTTTCCTCCGTTGCCAGTTTCAAAGCTCTAAAATCTCAAACATCGCTGTGTTATCTTGGCTCAGAATTAACTTCTAACATAAGTCTGCTTTTTTTCCTGAAGCTGCAGGTTTCCTGTTAAGCTATTCATTAGTTCACAGAGCCTGCCGTGCAGCAGGCCTAATGCAAACACACTCTGTGCATGTGTGCGACTCTAAACCAAAAAGACTTGGAGGGAAGAAGTGACTCAAATATAGTAGTGAGGCTCAGGCCTGTGCCAGCTCGTGTTTGTGTACTCTTTGCTTCAAAGCGGCCTGGTACTTGTGGTCACTTTGAAAGGCATGAATAACACTGACCAAACCAAACTGACCACGGTTCATTCTGTCCTGGCCGAAAGGGCGAGTCCCAAATGCCAGGAATTAACGCTCTGCCCTATTTTGTTTTCTTTTTCTCTTCACATCTGCGACTTTATGGAAGCCTCGTCTGGAGAGATAAAGGGGAGGCGGCGAGGAGTGAGAGAAGATGAAGAGGCGGAGGTGAAAGAACAAACAGGGAGTGAGTTAAAGAGGAGAGAGAGAAAAAAAATAAGTGCCTGAGTGCCCCTGAAACCATATAAACCCAGCATAAATGAAAAATGACATTCCTCTGAGACAGAAGTGGTGGAACAGAGCGAGGACTGTCATCAGAGGGAGCAGTCTGGGATGACAGATGGACTGCAGGGAGGACGGGCGTAGATGGATTGAGAGTGGACAGAAAATGAGAGGAGTGAGCGTGAGTGTACACACAGCTGCGGAGGGTGGACTCAGACCTCATCATCTCCGGTGGAACCACCAAATAAACAGGACGGAGTTATTTTCAAATCCTCCATCGCCGTCTCACACTGACACAAACCCGAGAGCTTGAACACGACAAGAAACACATCAGGACCGAGAGGAGCGAGTTCAAATTATTAAGATTACTTACTCCACCACCTCCTCCCCTGGGGTTACCTCCTCCAGTCGGGCGTGTCCTTATCTGTAACAGCGTAATTGCCTAAAAATGTCCGGTGTCTGCATGAGTGAGTGAGTGTGGGCACGCACGTGCAAACAAGAGAAAGGGGAAACATAAAGGCCTTTTCCATTAAAGAAAATTTTATCTATAACTAGAAATCCATAAATAAAAACTAATGATAACAAAAAAAAAAACAAATCACAAAATTGATATTCGTTTTCCCCTGTTAGAGGGAACATCACGTCAGCGTACTCATAAAAATACCTCTGATCAAATGATGCTACCCATCTCACAACATCAGCAGACTTTCATATTTTAATATCATGTACAGTCATGTGAGAAAATGAGGACACCCCATTCAATTATCAGCTCTTTATTAAGAACTGTTCACATATCAGTGTCCAATCATGTTTTCATGTATTACTGGAAAAGAAAGTGACTTAATTGCAATGAAATAACAAAATGTTAATTTTTGTTACACATCAAAAAAAAAAAAAAAAGGATTTGAACAAAAATGTGTATTTTAATGGAGGAAAACGTTAGGACACCCTACCCTCTAATAACTAGTGTTGCCCCCTTTGGCTGATATAACTTCAGTGAGACGTCTTTTGTAGCCTTTTACCAGTCTGTCCCACTCCTCAACGCACAATTCTTTCAGCTGTCAGATGTTTGAGGGGTTTCTTGCACATACAGCCCGTTTCAAGTCACCCCACAGCATCTCAGTGGGATTAAGATCAGGGCTCTGACTTGGCCATTCCAGGACTCTCCACTACTTAGTTTTTAGCCAGTCCTTGGTGGATTTGCTGGTATGCTTTGGGTCATTGTCATGTTGCAGTGTCCAGTTCCGCTTCAGCTTTAATATTTTTTTTTTTTAAACAGATGGTTTCACATGATCTTCAAGCACCCTCTGATACACAGTAGAATTCATGATGAGTCTATGATGGTGAGCTGGCCAGGTCCTGCTGCAGCAAAGCATCCCCAAACTATGATACTGCCACCTCCATGCTTCACAGTTGGTATGAGGTTCTTTTCTTGGAAGGCTGTATTTGGTTTACGCCAAACATGTCTACTGTTCTGGTGTCCAAATAATTCAATTTTAGACTCATCTGTCCAAAGAACATTATTCCAGAAGTCGTGGTCTTTGTCTGTGTTCGCTCTGGCAAACTTCAGTCTGGCCTTAATGTTTCTCTTAGAGAGCAAAGGTTTCCTCCTTGCACACCTCCCATGAAAGTCAAACTTGTGTAGTCTCTTTCTGATAGTAGAGTCATGCACTTTCACATCGACAGTAGCCAGAGCCTGCTGTAGTTCCCGTGATGACATTTTAGGATGACTTCTTTGAGCATCTTGCTCAAAGAAGTCTACAGTATATATACAGATTTCCATCATAATCGTCATCACCATCAGCATTTGCAGCTTTTGTAGGCTTGGTTATAAAGTGCTTTAACTTAAGTTTCCTGTTCTAAAAGAGGAAATGAGAATCGCCCATCATTGGGGGTGAATCTGCTTGGACGGCCAGACCTGGGTATGGTGGCAGTTGTTTTGAATGTCCTC
>VVHJ01031934.1:11133-40941 GCA_015107715.1 Tylochromis polylepis
TGAAACTAAATTAACCGAAAGTTCAAAGTGGAACCTGTGAGTGAGTTCTGCTTATTCTAAATCTACAGGCAGGATCCCAGTGGGCTGTGTGTATGCTTTCAGGCCGTAGCTATGATTAAAGACACTGAGGTTATTAAAATTTGGAGCATTTTAGCAAGTCTATACATTGTAGACTTAAAACTTTACATGTGGTAGATACTGATTTCAATATTCTTAGACTTTAAATTGTTAAATTTAAAGAAGCAATTCAGTATTTTTTTTTTCATTAAATCTGTGAGAAAAAAAAAATCATTTTTGGTGATTGGGCAACACTTTGGAGGAGGATTCACAGCCTCAGTTTTTCTAAAATCATTGCTGCCGCCCTGTATAGTATGTGATGAACTAGAAAAACAACAACATATTTCACCTGAAGAACTTCACTTTAGTGTCTGGTGTGAAAAGCCAAACCACAGCTGTCTTTGGGGCAAATCCTGAAAATCTTATTGCCACAGAAACAAGTTTAAAAACTTCATCTAAACCAGATAAGACAAATAACTGGAGCATGTTGTGATGCTGGACTGTAATTTTCCACGCTATGCAAGCACTCCCACTGGATATCTGCTTTGTGGGAACACCTTGTTTACAGTGCTCTCTGCAGGTGTTTGACATGAGTGCCATCTAGCTGCAGTGCACAGCATCAGGTGACCTTGTTTCACTTCCAGTCCAAAAAACACACACGCGCGCGCGCACACACAAAGCAGTGATGAATTTCAGCATTCCAAGTGCACAATTAAACTATTTCCAAGCCCGTGTCTTCACAGTGTCATATCTGCTTCTCTTACACTGATGCAGAAAAAAAGAATAATCAAAAGCATATTTTCATTCTTCCTGAACAGACTTTGCAACACATACAGTACAATAGGAAACAAACAACCCCTCAACCCTCCCCTGATTTTCCATGCTTTTGCCGTTAACTCACAATTACAACACCATTCTTCGCAAAAGTTACTCATGTAAATACATCTCTATTTTTTTCCAAGGAATACACTCACTAGTATCACTTCTCATTTCTCATTTCCCTCCTCATATCCAACAGTTTACGCCATTAATACACTCACACACAGCAGCAATGCAGACACAGCACTTTAGGTTGGCTAAGATAGGGGAAATACAGTAATAACAGTATTATCAGAAATTTTTAAAATAAAAATCACATGTTCATAAATAAGCTGAAAACACAGACAAACAAGGTTGTGTGCATTTTTGCTTAAGTCTCCTGATCTCCTCGTTAACGAAAAAATGAGAATAGCTTGAGCAGATGAGGATAGACAGGACTTCATGGCTCCAATTAATTCTTCAGTGTGAGTCCAACAAATAACAACAATGATAAATTAATCAAAATGCTGTTAGAAATATGACCACTATAGCATCCAGACTCACTATAGTCTGTTTTCTTTTCTTTCTTTCTTTTTTTTTATCTTACTCTTACTTCTCTGTGAGTCACATTAATGGTACAGCCAGTGTACAGTATTGGCATCATATTCAGACATACAGTGGTCATTATTAACACCAATCACTTGCATGTATCTTACATGGCAGGTGTCACATTGCATTTAGTATGGCATTTATATACTGTACAGTGCAGTGGCCACCAAAAATGGAACAATAATTCTTATTATAATGCGTGATATACGATACAAAATGATACATGTTTGTTCAGTTTATGTGTGCAGGTAGGCAAATATACACATTTATCCAGCTTGTGTGACATGTAGACATAAATAGGGGAAACTTTGTTGTTTTTTTCTCTGGATATTGTTCTTGCAGAGCCAAGTGAGGCTCTTAGCCATGCACATACTTTGGAGAGCCTCCAAAGTAAATCTTTCTTCTCAGGAATATTCATAGGATTTTTTTTTTTTTTTTAAATACTTAAAGCCACTTCCTTTGGCTGTTTTCTTCTTGTGGCCACACAGTGGCGCTGACGAGTGAGCAGGTGAACACTATGTGGTTTGTTGGGCAGTGGGCCCCCGAAGACGAATCACTGAGTCCTTTTCCTCAGATGTGACAGAGCTGATGTTATCGATAACAGACAGAGAAAGCAAGCAAGAACAAGAATTCGGCATTTTAACTTAACAGCAACCGCAAACAAAGAGTGAGGATACATAAAGAGAAAGAGAGAGACTTGGAAATTAGAGGAGAAGTGAGATAGAAACTAACAAAACTGAGAAAGTGTGGCTTTCTTCTGTCTGGCAGTGCAATGGGGGTTGGAGGAGCCACCTGGGACTGACTGGGACTGGGTGGCTGCTTTGTGCTTGTTGTTTCTGAATTTGTCCAAAAACGGAGAGTTTGGCGTGTGCTTGAACATCTACATGCAGGACTACTGCTGAAGGTTATGTATTTGATGGGACAGCCCCCAAAAAACAGGTTTTTTTCATGCTATTTCATGTTACGTTATTAATAGATCTCCAGGCCAGTTGAGTGTGCATTTGGCTTCTGTGTCCACTTTTCCCCCATTTTTGTAATTGATGCTCATTCCCTGCTCATGATTCAACTTGGGAGGTTGAGCTGGTTGGTGCAACTGCCCTTTATAAAACACAACCAACCAGTGCAAGGGGCCAAGGCGTCTGGTGTCACTAGATGGATGAATGAAGAGCTTTGACTGGCTGGGAGAGATCACCTGACCCAGGCACTGGCAACACTGGACACAGACATGATGCTGCAACGTTTCTTCACCACCATGTTGATGTAGGCCCGCATAATCTTGGTAATCTCTCCAACCTAAAATGTGGAAAAGGAGATTAGTATGTCCTAGATAAAAGGTATCAAATCCTAAAAAATAATACTGAGTATAACTAAGGTCAGCTTACTGGTGGGACCACCTAAACAAACAAAACCTGCAAGACTTGGTAAAAACAAAATACGCTGAGAGGGAAAAAAAGGAATGATGAGACAATGAATGATGAGCTCTCACCAGTGGAGTCTCAAAGTACATCTCCCTCTCATCTACGATGATCTTGTAGGTGCAGGGCTGTGACGCTCCAAAGAAGGTGATGTGTTCATACTGGAAGGTCTCCAGCGGTTTGGGTTCCCCTCGTTTATACACAGACACATTGTCAGCGCTCACACCCAGCCACAGATCATGAGGGAAACCTCCCTCTTTACACTAGCAAGACAGGAGAGGAGAAGAGGCAAAGAAAGCGGGTTACTTGAGAGAAAATTTATTTGTACATAGCTCCAAAATCTTGTTATCATTTTTTTTCTCACCTCCACATCAAATAGAGTGGAGCCATATCCTGGCCACTCCTTAATGACGCTCATGTATTTCAGCATGGCCTGATGCTGCGGCATGCCCTGCAGACGAGTCCACTTCTCGAGTACGCTGGTCCGTGTGGCAGACGTCTCCTCCTTCACCCACATCTCAAGCATCTGCTCATCCTCCATCTGAAACAATCAGCGAATCCTCTGAACTATCAATCCACTCAGCTAGCAGGTTCATTTTTAATTTAGTATAGCAGGAGAGGGATTTCAGTGAACTTAAGATGCAGAATTTTGCAAATCACTTTTGCAAAGTAGAATTTCAAAATTAAGTAGCTATATTTTCTTTAACTTTAATGAAAGACTTCGTTTTCCTCCATCACTGACCTTCTGCTTCTTCAGTGAACCAGTCTTAAAACTTCTCCTGAGGGTGCCATCCAGGAAGCTCGGAGTCTTTCGTTTCTCTACGCCAGTCCCGACACCACCTTGTCCTACTGCCACGCCTTTTCCATCTACAGCTCCTCCGCCTCCAGCCCCTCCAGCTCCACCCGCCACCCCCACACCTGGCTTGGTGGAGTGCAAAATGCGGTTGCGCAGACGTCCAATTGGGTAGACGCTCCCCAGGCTCCACCCGGCTCGACCTGCCCCATCACCGTGGAGATACTGAAGACGTAAAGCGGCCAGGTGCTGCAGCGTTTCCTCTGAGGCCGGGAAGTGACCACTTATCAAAGACTCATGCGCCTGGGAGAGAGAGCAAGACAGTCTACATTTCGACCTGAGTGGATCACATCTTCAGCAGGAAGAAAAAATATCAGGCTCAATTGGAATTGCATTTAAATAGAGCTTTTGTAGTCTTACTAAAAATGAATTCAACTCAGACTACAAGCCACATTTAGTCATACATTCATTCATTCGAGAACCAGAGAGTCAACATCCACCATTACATCATTCATGTAGGAAAACCTCGTGTATGTGTGCCCTCGACCTCATCAATGTCAAGAAAAAGTGATTAGGAAAAGATGCATTCTTTTGTTTCGTGGTCTCTTTTTTTATTTTGTTAAGTGCTTTCCTTGTTGTTTCATGTTTGTTTTGCTTCCAATCTCTGGGTCCTTCTTGATTTATCTGTGTATCGTTCCCCAGTTTGTTTAACCCAGCCTTTGATTTTGATTGTTGTCAGGTGTCCACATTAATTAGTTTTGGTTTCTGGTTTTGCTCCTGTGAGATTATTATGGCTTTGTTCTTCAGTCAAGGAGTTTTAGTTATAAAAAACCAAACTTGATGTCACACAGTTTCTTACGGCTAAACCAAAGCAGAGGTCATATAATTTGGCACCACTATTAATTAACAGGTTAAATGACACATTTTTTTAAGGGCTTTTTAATCCCTTTCATTCATATGTTAAAAACACTGGGATAACCTTGGGACACAAATTTGAAATTTAATAATTAAATGTTGGGGTCAAGAGCAGTTTCTTCCAGCTCAGAACTATCTTATTATCTTAGGAGGATGATCTTATTATTATTATTATTTTTTTAAACCTTCAGTTCTGGAAACGGTTATGTATGCTTTCGTGACATGTAGACTGGACTAGTGTAATGCACTGTACACTGGAGTTAGTCAATCATCTATTGCTCATTATCATTCCAAAATTTACAGAAACATCCAGTATAAAGTGGCACTGTTTGTGTTTAAAGCCCTAAATGGTCTTGAACCTGCATACATAGCGTCACGGTCCCTGGGTCCCTGACGCAGGATTTTGAGTTTTCTTAGTTTCTTTTTGGATTCAAGTATACTTTATGTTTTTTGTTTCATCTGAATCTTTAGTTATCTCATGGTTTGGGTTTTTGTAGTCATGTTTGCCTACTTTAGAGTTGTTGCTTTAATTTGGTTTTTTATATCATGATTCCAGTTTCTTTTTTTTTTACGTTTTGCCTTGAAGTTTTTTTTCCAAGGCTCGCTTCTAGAAATTTCTGTTTTTGCTCACTATCTGGTTTCTGTTTTTGGTTATTCATATTATTTCATGCTTACAATTTATTCCTGCCTCACCTGTGTTCCTGTGTTAAGTGGTCGTCTCTGTGCCCTGCTTGTTTATTCTGGTATTTAGTTCACTCCTGTGTTTGGTGTTTGAAGTTTTACTTCCCATGTCTTGGTATCATTCATTTGTTTCACCTGTTCCCTATTTTCTCCAGCTGTGTTGCTTTGACCAGATTAGTCCCCAGAAGAGTTATTACAGTTTACTATTTTCTAATTAGTTTTTATTATTATTTCATTTTGACTTTTTGTCTTAAGTACAGTGTACTGTCAGTTAGTTTACTCAGTGGATTTTCTTGTTTTGGTTTAGTTTTTATTGTTTGAGAATGTTTAGTTTTATTAGTTTCAGTGTCAGTTTTGGTCTTTTTAATTATCACTGTATGGCAGGCATATGTCAGAGGCAAGATTTAGGAAAGTCAGTAAATATATTACAATAAAAACACAGAACTTTTTCATAGCAGTTGAGTCACAGGCTTGTTGATATCCAGAGTCTAAATAAACAGATCCATCAGGCAACTTGTAATAACAATTTTACCAAGCAAAGATTTTCTTGTAAAACAAAGGGGGGCCTAGCAAAAAAAGTTTGGGAACTACTGCTCTAGTGGATTTGGATATGGGTCAACCTTGACACCAACTCGTGACGCCCACACTGCCTTAAGATTATTGTCTGTTTCGTAATAACTTTTGATATTCTCCTGGTTGAAGCCTATCTCAAAAGGGGGACCTGCCTGAAGCCGAACCTTTTTTGAGAAGCTTTTGGAAGCTGCTAATCTCTGGAACTCTGGAAGACAGGTTGGTGTTGTGTTATTATATAGAAATATTGTGAATGTGTATAGGATTTAACTTGGGTTTTAAAAGTGCAATAGAAATAAGATTTACTTGCTTTCTTTTTGACATCTTTTAGACTTTTTTACTCATGCCTGATCCACCTTCTGTTCTTCTTCAGCAATTTTTTTAAAGCTCACCCCTTTTTTGGTCTCATCTGCTTCTTCTTGTGTCAGCATTTAGGTGATCACTTTGCGCTAAACATAATAATTAAGAGTAAATCTCACCTGTTCAAACATGAAAGCAAACTCCACTCCCTCTTTGGGCATGCTCTCTACATCCAAGAAACAATACAGTTTAAAGTAGAGTTTCCATTCTCCTTCCTCCTCCTCTTCCTCACTACCTGCCAGTCTGAAAAATAAAGGAAAACACACCATGAGGTACTGCAAAGTGTACAACAAAGAAACAGTTAAATGGACACCAGTGTTTGTTCACAGAGACTTGGACACCTTTCGAACTTGGCCAGAACATCTGCCACAATCACTCTGCTCTCCAGAGCTCGGTCTGTGAAGCCGTTGTGTTCAAACAGAGAAAACAGATTCTTGCTTTCCTCCATGGCCAGACCTCTGATCAGCTTCTCCACAACCTGCAGTAACAACATTCAGACGGCGTTTAGCATTCGCATTCAAACTGATTTATTTAATCTTGAAAGGGTTTTTCAAATAATTCAAAAATCACTTGCAAATGTGTTTTTAAACATGCACTCAGCCTTAGCTTTCTCCTTCTATTCGAGGTTTATTTTTGGTCTTTTACGTTTAAGATGAGTTAATGAGACTGTGAGTCTCCAGATATAGGTGTGAGTGATGGATCAACACTCAATACAAGTGTAAAATGATCATACTTATAACTTTATCTTTCAGGTGTGCATTTTAAATTATGTATTTCAATGAAAAAGAAGTTCGTGTATCTGCTGCATTTATGCACCTCTCCAGCAGTGGTGTGTGAGTTGATGGAGATCTTGCAGGAACCTCCTCCGTGGCAGTAGACAGTAGTGCTCATCTCCTGCCTCAGCAGCAGGGCAGCGATCTCCTCCTGAGAGGGAACAAACTCACGAGTTTTGGTCTTCTTCAGGGATTCCCCAATGAAGCTGGCATACCGCTCGATCTCCGTGCCTGGATAACGCTCACGTATCCTGGGTTACAAATACACAAATATACACAACACCATTACACGCATGCATTTTATGGATGATTCATGAGAGAAATGCTATCCCTAATGCAGATGCTCACCTCTTGAGGTGGAAGCGGAGGTATCTGAGGATGGCTCGACTGGGTAGGAAGGTGCAGCTCATGCAGGTGAGCAGATGCCAGTGTGCACGATTGGCTGGACTGTTAGGCTGAGGCACATGATTGGTCTGCTTGATCACCTGGCAATAAACCTGTGGGAAAAAGATTTTTATCAGAGTGTAAACAGCTGGAAAACTGTAAGAATACTGTATGAGAAAAAAATATTCAAGTTTTATATATTTTTGTAAGTAAATATACAAAAGTACCTCATCCCTGAGAGGGCGCAGGTCCTGACAGGTCTGCAAGATGCCCTGAATGATGGGCACCGTGTCTGCCAGTGTCTCCATTTCCTGTAGTGAGTTGAAAACTCGCACGGCCTCATCCTGCAGACTGGCGTAACCCTGCTGCCTTTGTACTGCATGGAGACATTAAAGACAGAGAAAAACATGTAGGGTATCAATTACACTAAAGATGAGAACAGTAACATCAAGAAAGATTACATTAAAGGATGACTGTTGTGTCAATGTAAGCATTTTAAAGTATTAAACATACAAATAGATCATATACTAGAATAGATTTTTTGTCACTTGATCTAAGCCACTGTAAAAGTCAGCGAATCAATGTGACATGAAAATACAAACAGTAACAGTAGTTACACAAAGCAAACTTTATCACTTCACTAGCAGATTATTGTTTTTAGCATATCTGTCTTGAGATTGAGCTTTCTTGGTGTGAATCTCCTAGTCAGCTGTAGCTTTTCTGTGTGGAGTCTGCATGTTGTCCTTGTGCCTGCCTGTGCAGGTTTCCTTGTGAAGCTCCTGTTTGTGAACACCCATTTTTATCGTAGTCCAGAGAAATGCTTGTTAAATTTAATGACAACTCTAAATTGGCTATAGGTGTGGATCTATGAGCTTGTGGTTGTCTAGCTCTGTGTTAGTCCTGTGATCCACTGGCGACCCCTCCTGGGTATACCCAGTTTTTCACTCTATGACAGCTGGGATAAGCTGATAGAAGAATTTTAACCCCATTTTACTAGTTTTTTGTGGGGTTTTTTGGCCTTTTTAATATCCTCTGAAACAGGAAGTTGGGAGAGTGGGAGGTTTCCCTATTTTACTCACAGCTGGTGACCTCTCCGTAAGGGAGGGGCAGTAGAGGCGCGTGCAGAGGATGCTGTGTGTATCTGAGGATAGGGTTCCTCCTGTACATCTGCTCCACTATTTCTGGGTTCACACTATTTTCCTGAGAAGACACAATGATGTAAAGAAAATCATCTTAAACACACATTTCTGCAGATGAATTAGAACTTAGTGTGTATATGTGAGTGTCTTACCTTGATGTCTCTGATGAGCTGTAGAGTTGGTGTTTCTATTGGGGTCTTGCTGTCTATGACTCCCTGTATAGCAGCTGTCCACCTCATGGCTTCATTCAGCATCTTAGTATAAAGACGGTAGGAATGCTTCCTCCCGTACACGATGATGTTCCAGTAGCCTGCAAAAAAAAAAAAAAAAGGTTTTAAAATCCAATAAAAATATTTCTACTAACATCATGATTAAGTTTCATAAGAGTTGTGCAATAAATCCTTTTTATCTAATTCAATAAAACCAGGGTGCTGGTACATTTATCGTGTCTATAATTGTAAACTGAGACACCGGCATATATCCCTAACCTCCTAAGTATAATCCCTGATTAAATGTGCCCTTCTTTCCTGCTCCTTTCATTTCTCTCTCCTCACCTGTCTCCCTGTGCACTCGTTCATCCGGCTGAATGACAGAACAGAGGGAGTTAAGGACCAGAGTTCCCATCTTGGAGGAGTTTTTCTCTGAGCTCTTGTAGTAATCCAGGGAGTTGTGGGTCAAAACAAACCAGCGCTTCTTCAGCTTCAGGGAGGTGCTCTTGGCGTTTGTCTTCATCTCCTTTTGGAGCCACCCTGAAGATGATAAGCCAGGAGGAGAGGGGAGGAAAGCAAAAAGAGGAAGAAGAATGTAGAAAATATTGTGATACCTAAACTTTTACGTCAAAGATATACCGTTTTACAAATAACAGTAAGATGTTTTTTAGGGAAAATTAAATACAGATCATGCTTATAGCTCTTATAGCTCATCTATAAAAGGCCCAGGATTTTGTTGCTTAAATTATTCCCAAAAGCTCAAGAAAGTAATAAAATATAGAAAGCACAGAGTTGCATGTATAAGTTTGAAAATATCCAAAACCCTCACCTCTGACAAGGAACTCCTGTCCATCTATCCTGGCATCTCCTTTGGGTTTCTGCAGCAGACTGATCCAGTGATGCATCTCCTCTGGTGTGTCGCTGTTGCAGTGGATCACACGATTGGCCGTAATGATGACAAAAGAGTTTGGCCTGAAAACATGAATTAAGAGGGTAAGTAGCAGCCAGGTGTTGCTAACAAAATGCACTTGACCAACTGATGATCAGCAAGTGTGACCACCTCTAAATAATGAGAAATTTTGGCAGTTTTCTCATATGGACCATTCAGGTGTTAACATGATGCCAAGGAGGAAAAACATCAGCATTTATCTCAGAGATGCAACTGCTGCTGCCAGTCAGTCTGGGTAGAATTATAAGGCAAACAATGATTTGCAAACAATTTGGAGTCCATCATGCTACAGTGAGAAAAATTACAAGTGAAAAACATTCAAGACCAATGCCAATCTTCCTGAGAGTGACTTCATCCCAAGCTCAGATCAAGCAATGTGCAGAAATGTGCAGAAAAACTACAAAAATTCAGACTCTACAGACCTGAGTTATCATGCTAAATGTTAAAGTTCATGACAGTGCAATTAGAAAAAGACTGATCAAGCCTCTTTCTTTCTAAAAAGAAGATGGCGGCATAGCTTAGGTTTCCACAGTTACATCTGAACAAACAACAAGACTTCTTGAACAAAGTCCTTTGGACAGATGAGATTAAAATGGAGTGTTTGTAAATAATGCACAGTGGCACGCTTGATGAAAACCAATCACAGCATATCAGGAGAAACACCTCATAATAACTGTCAAGCATGGTTTTGGAGGGGTGATGATTTGGGCTTGTTCTGCAGCCACAGGTGTTCTTGACACAAATGTGAGGCCATCCGTCTGACTACCAAAACTGGGCCTAAACTGGGTCATGCAAGAGGACAAAGATCACAAGCACAGGAGCAAATCTATAACAGAATGGCTGAAAAAGAAAATAATAAAGGTGTTACAATAGCCCAAAGTCCAGACTTGAACCTGATTGAAATGCTGTGGCAGGACTTAAGACAGCTGGCCATAAACAAATCCCCTCAAACCTCAATGAACCAAATTTGTACTTGGGTTTTCACAAGATCACACAGAGTTCTGTAAAAAACTGTAATGGATATCTGAAAAGAAAAAAGAACCAACAATTTTGTGTCGTTTTGAAATCTACTGTATTCTAAAGCATACAAAAATGTAATATAAAGTCAGCTTGCTGATGAATTCATGAGATAATAATTACATAATGAAAGGTACTTTGGCTGCTCTCCTATTTTCCAAGGGGTCACACAGATTTTACTCCTGGGCTTTGGACCAAGAGTAAGTCCCAGGTCTTGTATAAAGTTGCTTGTCATTATTAAGTTCTTCATTCAGAGTCCAACCAGAGAGAGAATTTCTTCTACAACAGAAATGTTTGTGTATATGAGGAGAACATCAGCAAAAATTAGCTTCTTTTCTAGCTGATCAAACTTACCGATCAGGGTTGTCTGATGCACAAACTGAGTCAATCAATCCCACATCAAGAGTTCCCTGAATGAGAAAGGAGAGCATTTTTAAACCTGAACTATTTGTATTAATAAACCAACCCAACTCGTGACTGTTCATATTCTTATCTGTATCATTTTCAATAAGAAAACCATTAAAACAATAATCATTTACAACCAATTACAAGCTATCGAACATGCACATTTTTTGTGAAGAATATTTTCAGATCAGAGGAAGTTACTGATTCATGTTTTTAAAAGACTGACCACAGCATTTTTGGGGTTGGCCTGTTCATGGGACATCTCCAGCAGCTGCTCGGGAGTGCACACACGGACCTTACTGAGCACATTGAACCATCCACTGCACAGACAAAGAGGATGACATCAAGTTAAAGCTATGAAATCAAACAGGGATAGGAGCTTGTTTATATTTTCTGTATTATTAGCAAAGTCTCCGTCATACCTCGCATCCTCTGGCGACTCTGCGAACACTTGGTATGTCCTCTCATCTGTCACAATGTTCAGAGCGTTCTCCTTTTCATGGTTATCCACAATCTCCCTATGAAGTCATAAAAAGGACACTTGTTTGAGAAATTCAGGTTCTGTCTGGCACAGTGAACCAGAAATCAAGAGGAAATTTCCATTAATCCACCGAGAAGCTGAAGAACAAGTATGTCCGAGCCGGGTACATCACATTTTAATTCAGAAAATTTCCATTATGATCTGGTCTGATCAAAGCATGTTTCTGTATTTGCTTGTAATTTTCTGTTTGTTACTTGAGCTTTGCTAGCCCCACAACTCTAGACAAATAGTGAAGAAGACTTTGTGTGTTTTTCTGGTGGTGGGGTTTATCAGAAATCTTACTTGGCTGCTCGGATGTCGATGGTTCCCTTGAGCTTCTCCTCACTGTCGTTGTCGTAGTACATTAGCTTGCTGTCCCTCAGAACAAACCAGCGCATCTTCCAATTCCTGCAGAGAAATAAAACACCATGAGCACTCTTCATGAGCTTAATTTTGCCCTCTCAGGCTTTCTATTTAACAAGATCACAACTACATCTTCTTCCCCAAATAGTAAACCACCAACTTTTACTCTGAACGCATACTTTTCCTAAATCAATTAGCAGCTAATTGAAGAACTACTAATTGAATACATTGGCTTCAGTCTATTGTAGTGAACTGCTGAAGGGGGTTTTATGCCTATAGTTACACAAATACTTCAACATCATTCAGAACTACAGACACATTAACGCATTCATGCGGTTTCAATAAATCTGTGACTTTTAAGCTATTTACACTTAAATAAATCAAGCTAACAAGCACTTTGGTGTTACAGGAAGCTGTCATATTGCATTATACTTCACCTTTTATAGAATTATGAGGAAATATGAAACATTCAGTTACATTTTGAGATCTTCTACTTGGCAGTGTGGTAAGGTCTCACAGACCCATCTTGTCGACATTTTCTGAACAGCTTCGTAAACATCATCACATCATCAGATTGTACTGAGCTGTAATGGTGCTGAGTTTTATTTGCAAAGCATGCAGGCTTCACTCAGTAATAACTACAACAACCTCCGTGACAGAGTGGACAGTCCTCCTCCTTTCTTGTAGAGCCAGCCAGACTTAAGAGACTCTTGTTTGGACCGGAACCACATGAAGGTCTCATCCTTTAACACACACCAGCGCCTCCTCCATGGGATCATGAGACCAGCTGAGGGAGCAAAAGCCACATAATTACAATCAATTAAAAAAAAGGTCTAGTGGTTAGGATTTGGTGCCCACACTGATAGTGCGGAGCTATGATTATCTACTATATTTAATAATGCAAGGGCTACAGAAATAGATCAGAAACGCCATCTCTACAAAGAAAAACATCTATACGCACCCTTCATGTAGAGGTAGCCGTGGAAATACGGTGGCCCATTTCCATTGAGCAAAGTCACCCTGCCATTTGTCACCTCTTCATCAGTGTCCATCAGGCCGTCATGTTCATCATCACTGTCCGCATACTGCAACATGACACAACAACATTAGTGAACTGCTTATGCTTTTAATAATAATTACTTTTATTACATAATGAGATAGCACACTAACAGCTTATTATTATGAGTTAAAATGCACTGTATACTGTAGCTGCTCATACATATCTGCGTGCACGCTTGTGAGGATGCGTGTAAGTGTGTGTCCTCACAGAGTCAGAGCTGCCTCTGTAGGACTCAATGCTGGCATTGGTGCAGGTCGACTTCCTGGGGTGCTCCTCGTCCGCCACCGCCGTGCTCCCTCGGTTGCTTCCCGACACAGAGCTGTCGTCTCCGGCGGTGACTGACCCCTCCTCCTCTTCTTGGTCGTAATCTGATTCTGTGTCAGCCGGCATGCTGTAGATCGGCTCCTCGCCATCTACAAGGCTGTCCACCATGCTCACTTTCCTTTCTGGCTCTTTCTTCTCCTCCTCTTCTGGTGGAGGTGGTGGTGGAGGCACAGTGGTGCCATCTCCAGGTGGAGGGAGGAGAGGAGGAGGAGGAATTCCACCTGCAAGCATGCCGTCTGAGGGAAGGGGAGGCGGAGGAGGGGGCACTGTTCCCTCTGCGAAGGCAGGTGGCGGAGGAGGGAGTTGGGCAAATATGTCCTGATCCACAGGAGCATCTGTCTCAGCAGGGGGAGGGAAGTCAGGCAGGGGGATACACTCCTCTTCAGCATGAAAGCCTTCGTCTACATCCTCTTCTTTGGATGCTCCTCTGGTGGTGCTGGCACCTCTTGGAGCTTTCACCTCTGCAGCAGGCTTAGCCCCGACTGCTCCCAGTGAGGGATCAACGCCTCCAAAGTTCAGGAGGTCGATGAGCTCCGTGGCCTTGCGCGATGCCTCTTTTTTCATCCGCTTGAGCTCAGCATCCCGGCGCAGCTGCAGCTCCTGCTTGGACGACTCACAGAGCTGCGACACTTCATCCTCCCTCTTCTTCTGCAAGCGCTCAATCTCTCTCTCGAGCTGCAGGATCTCCTCCATTTGGCGAGTTTCATCCTAAAGAGCATACAAGAGGGTTAAAACACTCCCATTAATGCCAGTGAAGATGCTTCTGACAACTTTACCTTTTTTTCTGCTCCCTCTTTTGCTTCTTCCGTCTCCCCTTCGCCCAGCGTTTTCTCCTTCTCCTCTTCCTCCTTCTTCTTTTGCTCTTCCTCCTTCTTCTTCTTTTCCCCTCTCAGTTTTCGAACGTTAGCACGCGCCACCTGACCTCGTCGGTGTTTCTGCAGCACCACCGCTGCCTTGCGCTGCTTCACAAACCGTTTGCGTTGGATGTGCCTTCGTAAGTGTTTCTGGAGGGTGATGACGCTGGCACGTGCACGTTTGAAGTGCTTCCTGTGGATTAAATGAAAAAAATTCAAAGTAACACACATACCTGGTCCCCATAAACATGACTTCATATCATTAGATTCTTACTTAGCAGAGAAAGTGAGTAGGTGGGCTCGGATTATCATGGCGGCTTGGCGGCGGACTTCATCTCTGTCTTTCTCTAAACGCTGCTCCAAAGACTCCTTCATGAACACCTGCAAAACAAAGAGGTGATAACAGTTTAGAGCAAACCTGTTAAACAACCTTGATATGAGACGGTGTACAAAACTTTGGCATTTTAGATCTCCAAAAGGTAAAAACAAAGAACCTTACCTTAGTCTTGCCTAACTGCCACTCCTTCTTGGTCTTATCATATTTGGTTAGAAGGTCTGTGGTTCTCTTCTTATCATCTCCTGCTGTCGGCACCTTTTCTTTCAGAATGATCTTATAACTACCACAAAAAAACACAATGTTAAAGAAAAGAATAGATACATTTTTTTTTAAAAATCACAGATGTAGAAAAATATGTAAGAATGTCGATTTAGAGATCTTTACCGAGAGAAGAAATCTTTGAATGTTCTGCGAACAGGGAAGCCAGCACGACGGATCTTCACGGTCTCCAACATCCCAGAATACCTCAGCTGATTCAGCACGACCTCCGGGTCAAACACATTTGGAGTCTAAAAGGATAATACAAAGGATTTAACACGTAACCTTGATATAGTATGGAATAATGCTGTTAGATAGTGACATTAACGTGAATCTGTGAGTAGAGAAAGACATTAGATAGAAAGAAACAGACCTTTTCCATGTTGGGCTTAATGCAGCGAATGAAGAAAGGATTGGAAACACTCAGAGTGGCCATAAGAGCGTGAAGAGAGTCCTAAAGAGATTAAGAAAACAGTAAATGCCTATATATCACCATAACAACCATTCCAAAAAATTTAAAAAAACGTTTTCTTCAATGCATTTTAATTATTCTCTAAGTTCAAGAACATTGGTTAACAGTTAGTGGCTTTGTCTACAAAAAAATGTGCAGTAACATGTATCACTCACCCTGAACTGGGAGCTCACTGTAGGTTTGCGTCGGGCTGTTCCCATCTTCTCCTCATTGTTCCTGCTGCCAACCTTTTCAAACAAGTCGTAGATGAAGTCCAGTCTGTGAATCAACAGAAATACAAAGGATGAAACATTCGCATCTGCTAACTCATGTTAGAAAACGCATTACGGGGTACATTGGGATAACAACAAGGAAACAGATCTGGAAAAAAATCATCAAAAACTCATGTAATTCGTATCATTTTATTTGCAGCTAGATGAGATTCAGGTGAGTTTTCACACCTGACTGTGTTTGAATGGTCAGTTTCAAAGCTCATTAGAAGCTTTCAGAAACACTTTTTTCATATTTTCAGAAACTAATATTCATTATTTTGGTTATTGTTTGGACTTTGGTCATTATAATGTGTGTAATAATTCATATCAGCGCAAAACAAGGCAAACAAAAGGTGGATTTACCTTTAAAATTATTTTTTCTTTGAATGACTGACATTAACGTGGTTAATTAGACCGCTGAGTCCTAATTAGCCATTCCCGTCATATCTGAAGAAACTACCTGCTGTCCTTGAGCATGTTCAGGATGTCATCTCTGAATGTGTCTCTGTTCTTCTCCAAGATTCCTCTGACATCATAGAGAACCTGTCGGAAACAGATTTCATAAACTACCCGGACTTATAACACAATGATGGCATGAAGTACCTCAGTTATAAATAAAACTCACCTCTCCGGCATAATGTTTGATACCAAATTGATGATCGGCAAGTCTGGGCTTGACATAGTAAGGGTTTGTCTGCAAAAAACAGAAGCTCAGCATTTAGTGAATTATGCATAGAGGCCATTAAGAAATGTGTAAATAACTCACAGAGTGTCTGCTGTGCAACTTCTCCAGCAGAGTGAAGTCTGTTCCTTTGGGGAATCGGCTCTCTTCATTCACTAGTGCCAACAAGCCCAGTTTCTAGGACAGAGAGAGAGGGAGAAGGGGGAAAGTGGCGTTATTGCATCAGTTTTATGAAATCAGCACCACTTTCTAAGACATCAGCCACACAAATTATTAGATTTCCAAAAACACATCTGAAAGAGGCACCCAAACTGGTCTTAAGTAATGGTGAAGTACTGCAGTTTTTATGTCAGTTTTCTTCAACCCGCCTCTGACTGAGAAAAGATCATGCACTCAAAAACTAACATTTTCATTACATTTATGATATGAGTTATAGCATGAGTTACCTTCTCTATGAGGTCAAGACACTCAGCATTGTCCATCCAATCAATTGCTTCCCACTGAACACCTTCCCTGTGGAAAGTAAAACAAAACATTTGTGCAAGGAAAAAGAAAAAGGTAATATTCAAATTTCCTCTTCCATTCCCTTTTCCTTAGACACTTTAAAGTCCACTCCACAATCCGAATATCTTTAGGTTCCATATTCACGTCCATACCGGTTGTACTCCAGCTGCTCCAGAGAGAAGATGTGCTTGTTGAAGTACTCCTGAAGCTTCTCGTTGGCATAATTGATGTTAAACTGCTCAAACCGGTTGACCTGCAGGCAGAGAGGCAGGGACTGTGTCTTACAGACATGTCATGGTTCTGTGTCGTGAAACGAGCTCAACTTAGTCTGGATCATCTGGGTCAGTGAATCTAAAAATGGTGATCCTGCATAACTGCAATCACAAAGCTGGTTATCAGGTGGCTCAGCTAACTCTGGGTTCATGAATTAGCATGTTTCCAAACTATTCCAGTTTTGCCAGAAAAAAGGAAAATGCTTATTCAAGTTCTTCTTTTATTTTCAGTGCTCTCATTCTTGCTCTTTGCTGCATCATTATGAACAAGTAATACATTTGCATCTGTTAGAAGTTAACCAAGCAGAAAGGAACCCTATACCCTCTTCCTCTGCGGTTTCCTCTGCCTTAAAAACTCCACCATGCTGTCATAGACTGCCATCTAGTCTCATTCAACCACTCTTTAATATGTTTGTTAAAATCTTTTCTCGTGTCCACTAATCAGATTGCAGATCCATTCCTGCTTTGGTACAATCTTGCTTTCCTGGTTCTGCAGCTTTCCCTAATTTGGCTTCCCTTCTGTCCTCTCCTTGGCTTGGCTCAGTTCATCTCAGTGCTCTCCTGCAGTCAGTACTCAACCTGCCAGCTCCATCTTATTTCCCTTCTGCCTTTCCGCCTTTTTACTCCCCTGGTCTAAAGAGACTCAAAAAATACGTTCATAAATTCTTAAGTTTTGTTAATAAATTATTCTCTGTTACACCTGGCCTCTGATTTCTGTTCTTCGTATAGGTCTTTCTTTTATAGAAAAGAAAAACCTTATTAGTCAGCTTTTTCATTTGTCCTTGTCAGAATCCTGTACAAATGATAACTCAGTGTTTCAGTGAAGTGATTAGTCAGTAGTAAGAAACTCATTAATCTTGCTTAGTAACCGGATGAGTAGCAGCTGGCAGCTTAGGAAGTGGAGGAGAAAATTCATGACATCAAAGTCAAAAATAGGCCAAACAGAGGGAAGGTCAAAGCCCTCACCTCAAAGTTCTCGAAGCCAAATATGTCAAGGATGCCGATGGATTTGAAGTTTTCCTTCCCTTTAATCTTCTGATTAATCTTGAGGATGATCCAGGAGAAACACTGGGAATATAACGCCATGGCGACAGAGTCCCGGGAATCAATAGCCTGCAGCAATGAGAGGGAAACCCAAGGGAGGGTTAAAATGAGTAATGGGACTATGTCAGGAAGAGGCAGAAATCAAACATGGAGGGGTAAATTAAAGTGTGTTTATATGCATGTGTGTATATGGACCTGCTCAATAGTAAGTGGGGAACAGATTTCCTCTCCTCTGAGGATTATGGAGCGCTGAGTCATGACTTCAGACAGCTGGAAGGCATCCAGCCCCAACAGTTCACTGGCATTGGTAACCACTGGAAACATGGACAAAGACATGCTAAACATCTGCAACATCTTCTACATCTACCCCCATTTTTATATCACCTAACTCATTTTGTATGAGCACTTGTCTGACCTTGCTTGGTGGTGATCTGAGCTCCTCCTGCAGTCATGAACTCAATGTTGCCAAGTTGTAAGACTCCCGACAGC
The DNA here is from genome assembly GCA_015107715.1 of Tylochromis polylepis. Lineage (NCBI taxonomy): Eukaryota > Metazoa > Chordata > Actinopteri > Cichliformes > Cichlidae > Tylochromis > Tylochromis polylepis. The sequence goes on from VVHJ01031934.1 coordinate 29,638, forward strand.
AGCTTAAACATGTCTCTGATCTCCTCCTCCGTAAACTCCAAGACCTTCAGTGCCTCCTGTGCAAAGACGAGCACAAGGAACGAGATTGTGAGCACCTTTTTCAGCTCAGAGCCAAAGTTTCAGTCATAACATCCACATCCCAGTAAAAAGGTTTGATAAATGGAGGGGAAAAAAATCTTTATTTCTCTGAGGCTAACCTGCTCTGCTCTGAAGACAGAAATATGTCAGTGTTCAACAAAAAAGATTAACAGTTTTATGACTGTGAGGACATCAATAATCCAAGGCCATCAATCCCATGTGTTACATTTCATCCCAACTGGATAAAAAACAATAATTACCTGATATTAGAGATTTAGCTCAAACTGTTCTTACAGACCTGCAGTACATTGACTTGAAGTACTGAAGATGGTCAGAAACAACAAAATCAATGACGTGACACTGACCATAACACTGTTAAACAGCTCTTTGTCATTTAGACTCTTGTCCTTAAGACATCCTGATTGGCTGAGGTAGTGGTAAGATTCAGCGGGATCCTCCAGGAAGTAGAGGCCTGCAACAGCAAATATATTATGTAAGCAAACCACATGTATTCAGAGGTAAAATGAAGCCAAAAGCATATAAGTGATCATTGTAAAATAATAAAAGGCCTCTCTTGATGTTTATGTTCGCACAGCTCCTTACTTTTTTGCTCTTTACTAGCTCCTGCCAGCAGAGCGTAGAAGATGTGGTAGTTTCGCTCTCCGGGGTTTTGTCGTACCACGCGGTTCTACAGAAAAATCAGGGTAGCAAAGTTTCCATTAATATTTTATTGTGATTGACCATGTAAGACTGACATGTGACTCCTAATAAATTTGATACGAGGAGGCCAAGACATGCTTACCTTTTCAAGTAAATCTGACAGGAAGTGAGTCAAAGAAATTCATGCAGTCATATAATTCACCTTTTAAGAATCACAAACATACATGTCTACCACACCTTTTTTTATGCGTGTATGCAAAAACTAAACACCAGTTCAGTCATACACAGGTGTAAATTTCATGCAGTTAGATGTATTGTGCTTTAAAGCAAGGATACAATCTATTACACAGCCTCCTTGGATGTTGCCACTCTCAGAGAAGTGAAGCTGGATGAACTTCCCAAAGCGACTGGAGTTGTTGTTGTAAACAGTCTTAGCATTACCAAAAGCTTCCATGATGGGACTGAAAAGCGGGAAACATTATTTTTACAGTATCTTTTTTACCATTAGTTATCCAGAAAAAAACTTAATTCAATTTTTTAAGCAGAACATAATATCCATAAGTGCTCAAACTCATTTAGCACTCGCACATTACAGTTGTAAGCCTGACACTTGGATTTGAATGACATGAGATTTCAGTTACAGAAAACATTATTCTTTGAGAACCTGATACCCTGTTAGAGATGTGAATAAAAGGCTTTAAAGTCTCAAATAAAATGAGCTGGTAAAATCCCAAAGAAAAGGCAAAGGCCATAAGCAGGCCTTGAATGGCTGCCATCTTTACCATGTAAGCTGTTAATCTGATATGTAAAATGTTTAAAACACACACTCCTAATCCAGTCCTTTTAGTGCTAACACAAGTAGTCATTACAGAATCTGAAAGCTTTCATCACATTTTCTAGCGTTAGTGACTATTCTTCCACCACAGCCTAGCAAGTAACACGGTCCTGAGAAAACATAAATTTGCAATAAGAAAGACAACTTTTTTGAGATGCTAACCTACTGACTTGTTTCTTGGCATTTCCTGAACCCTGTGATGCTTACTTCACTGATACACGTACCTGCTCTGTACGATGGCTTGCTCCACACGCGTGCTTTTCTCTGAGGGAGGAGTCCCGGCTGAGTTCTGGCTCATCACCGACAGAAACTGCAACAGCAGTTTGGTGCTTTCAGTCTTCCCTGCTCCTGATTCCCCACTGGAGTACACATACACACAAACACACACATACACTGCCCAATTAAATTCTACACACAATGACCTTCACTGGCATTCCCTTATCTTGAACCTCTCCGGTTATCTAATTGGTGTTGTGGGTTGATGGCCTCAGAGATATTCAGCCTGTCGTAATCAGGCTGAGCACAAGTGAAAACATGATGGGATGGTGGACACAACCAGATCAAGCCAGTTAATCATGCAAACCAGTAAGTCTACTTTAATTTAGAAGAGGAAATTGTCTTTATTTTCTGAACAAAGGGAGACAGTCATGATCCCAATCCATTTGTTCTCTAGCTTGGTCTTGAATATTGCTCTGTCTCCCATTTCCAATAAACCACTGAAATCAATGTGTCTGGAATACTTCCACTTTCACTTCCTTAAGCCTTAACCTTGATTTTTCATTAGGTCTAATAGCTGTCAGTGTTTCACTATCTATGCACAGGCTTCAACTACAAATAGGCATAAGAATAGCAGGATTTTCCGGGAATGGGCATACCATCTCATGCAATGCATAATGAATATAGACTGCAGAAATATCTCAAGATTTAGGAAACAAAGTCATGTTTTAATAGCTTAGTAGAGAAAGATGGATGGATGGATGGATGGGTAAAGAATTCCCTGACTGTCCTCCACCGTTACCTGATGAGGATGCACTGGCTGTCATGGCGTTTCCAGATGCAGCGATAGCATTCATTGGCAATAGCAAAAATGTGTGGAGGGAGCTCCCCTAGATGGTGCTTGGAATACAAGTCCACCCTCTCTAGGTCGTACAGACCAGGGATCTGCTTGTATGGGTTGACAGCTGCCAGGATGCTGCCGATGTTAGTCTGAAAACAGCGAAGGAGAGACATTTCAGGTGCAGTATCTGTATCATCTTTCCTTTCTTTTTATTATTTGATTATTTTGGTCCGCTTGTATCCACTTTCTATATTCATATTACCTTGTCGGCACATTTAGAGGACTATCCACACATAAAATAATGCTGAAGGACACAGATACACATGAGTGCATGAGTGCACAGTGATACAGAAAGTAGACCCACACATGAGAAATTCTTTTGATCAGCTTAAGGGAAATCCGTATATGGACAATATTTCATCATCTAGATTAGGCAGTCTAGATAATCTAGCTGTCTGGTAATCTTCCAGGTTTCCAGAATTTTGAAAATTTCTGGGCATAAGCATAAAAGTGATCAAAATGTTCTTTTTTTTTTTGACTTGGCAGTAATTAAACCATCTCAGGGCTAATTTTGGAACTACAGATGGGTACTGTCATCATACCAGGACATGTGAATACGGGATTTTTGTGGACATCATCTAATGAATTTATTCCACACGAACACTCAGAGAAAAAATACTGTCACAAGTAATTTCTCTTTTGATTATGAGTCAGCTATGAGAGCTGAGAAAGACTGCAATGCATACTGATGCCACACTCTGTAGGACTGACCATTCAGAGTATGTGCAAGGATGCCTGGGTTAGTGATCTAAAATAATCTTTTATGTGTTTTATTTCCTGTCTGCATTGTAAAATGTGCATGTATTCAAACCACAAGGCCATCAAATGAGTTTCAAAGTGATTTTGCATATTTTAAACTGCACTATCGCACCATAAAGTCATTCATATGCTTATTTTTTGCAATGAGAATGATATATGGTGTGGAAATGATGGGCAGAGATATGACACTTGTACAGTTAGTGGGCTTAAACGTCAACCGTTGAAACAAAGGAGATACAATTGTTTCATAAAGAAGAAAAAATAGAATAAATCCTGCCAATGGCGTGAGACAATTTAGGTTCTTCCTGCTGCAGAATCATCCTTTTCAACAAAAGTTGGTAAACCACTAAACTTCTTATGACCTCCTGACTTAATAAAACATGAAAGTTTTAGACAGTTTTAATAAGAAGCCATTTTCAGTCTTCCTAAAGAGCGAACGTTTGCCTGTCCTAACCATTGACAATTTCATTTCATAGCACTCACTTCTCTCTCCATTTTTTTCACTTACAGAAGGGGAGGACTGATAAGTGGATTTGTGTCTCTTTCTAAAAGCCTCACTCATGTAAGCAAAGGAGAAGGAGGTTTGTGATAATATAAACACACATAATGGCCCTGCACAGACATAGACATAGACACACGTGGCTCGCTGAATGCACTTACATAGATGCTATCCTTCTGGTAGCGTTGGTAAAGGTTGTGCATGATAGCAGCTTCATGCAGCTCGGCCAGTGCTGACATGTCCTCCACCCCATCGATGCTTGACTGGTGCATAGCATACACTCGCTCCCTGGTGACCTCGGCCTGCTGCAAGTAAAACACCTGTATACAAGGAGACATAAAGACCATCACTTAGCTTTATTTATCATTCCCAGTTTTTCACTTCATGCTTTGGCATTAAATAATACTCGATTAATTATTTGTTACAGTCATATTCACAAATGTTATGAAACAGCAATACAAAGCAGCATATGTGCTCTGGTTGTGCAACACTGACAGTCACTGGGAGACAAAAAATTTGGATAAATTGAGACTCATGAGACCATGAGAGTTTTTCCAATCTTCTGTTGTCCAGTTGTGGTGAAACTGTGTGAATTTCAGCCTCAGTTTCCCATTCTTCCCATTCCACTTCCCATTCCCCAAGTGGCAACCAGTGTGGTCTTCTGCTGCTGAAGGTTTGACATGTTATGAGTCCAGAGCTGCTTTTCTGCCTAGGTTGTTTGTAACAAGTGGTTATTTGTGCTATTGAGTTGTTATTAAGGTAATTAATTTTAGTAGTTTTTTTTAGTTGCTATTGCTATTTTTCTTAAGTTTCATAAGTTCAGAGGTTTCTAGGCTAGTTTTGTTATATTTGAACTTTTTTGTTGTTGTTGTTTTTGAGCTAAGATAACCTGTCACTGGTGTAAAATAGGTTCATATTCACTGTAATGAAATTAGAAATAAGAAATTAGAGTATGAATGTAGTCCCCAAAACTAGAAATATTCCTTTAAAGGCTCTTGTTTGTAATTTAAAAGGAAATATTCCAATAAATAACAGATAGACCATAACTGACTAACTGGCTAATTAATGTTTCTGATACAAACAATAAATGAATACAGATTGTTACAGAGGTATATTACATTTATAAGCTGGAAGTGATGCCTTTACAGGATAATAAAGACATATAGAGGTATAGAGGAAGCAAATGTGCTAAAAAAAACAACTAAAAAAAACACTCCAGCATTCCAACGTCTTTCCATTTTTAGCATTAACAAGCTAATTGTGATGCAACATGATGAAAATCCACATGATGAGAATACAGAGTCTCATGGCTCCCCTCAGACCCCCCCATCTCATCTATGTCATCCATCACCATGGCAACTAGAGAATTAGGGGACAAAACGGGTGGAGAAGCCGGTTGTGGGAGGGGAGGAAAAAGAAGCAAGAGAGGAACACCACAAGGACAGAAGCAGGGAAGATGAGAGAGGGCAATGGATCTGATCTGGAAGGACCTGACAAGTGAATGCAGCTCAGTGTGTATTCATTGCAGGCACATGGATGCTGCTGCGACAATCCCGGTCCATCTTCCTCACACACGGTGCACAGACACACACAGGCTGTCATTCTACTTCAACATAAAGGTCGTTCATTCACTCCAGCAAAATCAGCCCGGCCAAGAATAGAAACCACGGCCTTTGAGATATTGGGTCGTTAATATGTCATCTCAGTCTCACAGCCAGCCTCCACCCTGAGTGAGCTTGCTGCTGTAACAGATGTGGTGGAAGTCTGTTGAAAGCAGCAGAAGGGTGAGCTGTAGGCGTTCCGACATCCTGTTCTTAAATAAATCTATTTCACTCCAGTGACGCTGCCTTCCACTGCACAGAGCTGTTGCATGCCGACGACTCTCTCAGGGCAAAACAAATGATCCCATGCCAACTGTTTGTTGCATGTGGCTGACAAAAGAAACCTGTGTGCAATATGCAGTGTTTCCACTTTTCTCGCTCTGAAATGTCAAATCATCAGTTAAAGTATAGCAATGCTGATGAAGTCGGTAACATTTCTGCACTCACTGAGCTGTAAATGAAATGACCCAATTATACCTCACCCTCCATTATAGAAGGCATGACTCATGTAAGATTACACGAGCAGCTAACAGCTCTGCATCTTTACTGTGACCTCGTCCACTTAAAAGGCCCTATGTTCTAAATTGGATCCATTTTATGTTATGTGCTGTAGCATGCTGTGTGCATGGAAAAGACTGCCTGAGCGTTGACCCTCTTGCTGCATGTAGCTGATGAAGAGGATTGTGGCCAGATAATGTAGAGTCACTAACTAATATTTTATAATTTACATTCTTGCTGAGAGCTACATGAAAAGATGGACAACATCTGTGATATATTTATCTGAATGGCTGAGTTATTAAGCAGATACTAATGACCAGCTCTGCAGTTTCTGTTTTAGTCTTCAGTTCACTGCTTTGATTTTGGGACCCACTACTCTAAAGTCTTCCCTATTCACACTTTGAGCTGCTGAAAAATCTCTAAGCCTCACTTTATGCAACCTGCTCAATACCAAACAGACCAACACAGTTAGCAACTAGCTGATAATCATAGTGAAGCATTTAGGAGCTAAAAAGCCAGACATTTAAAAGCTCATTGGAGACCGGGGGTGAATATTGAACTTAAATCCACCCTGTGAATGAATGATGATGTTGATCCATATCTGATCCGTATCTATTTTCTCTTGGTTCAATTAATGCTTCTTCCTGCTATTTTCAACCTTTGAAGCTGATCTATGTGTGTATTAGTGTGTGTGTTTATGCTATTATCACTGCCTGCTGTGTGCATTAGACACACGCTTGTCTACAAAATGAGATGGACCACCATGCTTGTTTGTCATGGTGTGGGCAGCTGTGCACATTAAGAAGTCTTTCTATATTCCAGATATTACATGCAGACTTTTTTTTTTAAATAGAAAGATGAAAATACTCTTGAAAGATCTCAGCTCCATGAGTGCATAAAGCGTTTCTTTTCACACTTTCCTTTACTTTCTCATCCTATTAAATCATGATCTCCCACTGTTGATTTTTTTTCTGGATTCTCCATGTCTTCATGTCTTAAACATCACTTCTGTCTCTCTCATCTCTCTTTCTCTTTGTATGTCACCTGTCTTTTATCCCTCCCCCATCATTTCTCATGTCTCTGTTCCTTCGATCTCGCCTCTCTTATCATTCCACTCTTCATTAATTTACCTCCTTTTCATCTATTTGCCCCACAGTGCATTTTTCCTTTCCCTTTTCCTCTGCTCTTTATTGCTATTCTTGTCATCAATACTGTTTTCCTTCAGCTTGTTTTTTATACTGCAAGTCTTTCCAGTATATTTTGCTGTCTATCTGTGTCTATGTATCCCTCACAGAGAATCACTTAATGCCTAAATTGCTCAATCTGAGACCCCTGTCTGTAATTGAAGGCACACCGAGAGGCTCTTCAATCAGAAAGTCAAGCACGCCTGTGCAATCCAGGGTAAATTATAGTGGAAGTGAAGATAAGACTTCACTCACACCACAAAGAAAAAAACACACCAGATCAACAGAGAAGGAACACAAATGGATGCCTACATGTTGTCTTTACATAGCTACATTTACATAACGTATCTTCATAACTCCGGTCAACAGGAATATCCAGCAGTAGTCTTGAAATGTATTAAAATAATCTTAGATTTTGCTATTCTGGATTTTTAGCATTTCTATAAATTCTAACAATTTCCTCATACACATCTAACCTTCCAGTATAACAGGTTAGCAGGATAGCACTAAAAAATAAAGCCATGCATTAAAACTGTAACACCTTTGACATCACTGCTGCACTTTTATTTATTTTTCTGCGGCTGCTTTGACATTATTTTAACATTTCACAGTGCGTCATTAAGATAACTGACCTATTCTCTACACCGGCTGAGTTTTATCTGTAAATGTGCAGAATTTTACTGTTGTATAAATATCAAACTGAAGTGAAGGAGTTTACTGATTGTACTGTTTACCCTAAGAACACTTACAGCTGTAATGCTTTAATTTCAAAAACATCCATATAATATTGGAAAAAGAAGCTCTACAGTAGGAAAATCAGTGAGTTAAACTCATGCATCTAATCTCCTTTTAAGATTTTTTTAAAAAATTTGAGCATACTCCCTTCCACAAACTGCAACTTGTATATGAATGGTAGCCTATTTTTATATTTATTGAGACTGGTTGTTTTATATCTATACTGAATTTGCATGAAGCTGAAAGATTAAAAAGAGTGCCTGTAGCATAATTGCTGTAATGCTGGTCTTACACTCCACATAGAACAACACAATATTATCTCTTTCATGGCATTTTCTTGCCTATATGCCACAAAATCCATGATTTCTGCTTTTTGCTTTCAGCATAGCGTCCAGTGTAATATAACTGGATCACATTATGTTTGTCTGCAATGTAATGTAGTAGATTTCATTTCCTAAAATCACTTTACTGTAGTTAAAATTCCTAAACTGTCTACATTATGAGTTGGGGGAATATTCAGACGTGAACCACAATCACATGACCTCACAACATACAAGAGAAAATGGCAAACAAATGGCAAACTACCCTTAAAGGGGGGAGGGGAGTTAACAGAAGACATAAAGATTGTGATGGTAAAGCATGAATATATCCTCATTAACCCTGTACATTACTAATTAGAGTAATGCATTCCCTTTTTCAAATAATGAACCCAGCTCCTGCTAGCAACACTGCCTTTTTAAAAAGGTCCTCCGTAAACTTCAGTGGAGTGCACCACTTTCTGCTAAAATTTATATTTGAAGAATTTCTTAACACAATAACTAAACAAATAAATTCCTGGAATACTTTTCTGCAACGTATAACTGGTTATGAAGCCAAAAAACCCCCAGCAGATAAAGCAGATATTCACAAGTAATTCAGGGAGATGAGATGCTTCAAATTTGGAAAGTGTGTCAGTAACGGAAATAACCTGCAGCTGAAGTGAGAGAGAGGGGAAAGTATTTTGTAGATGTTTCTGTTTTCTTTCATTGCCCTAGGTAGGTTTTAACACACATTCTCTGCATGGAGCCTATCTACATATTAACCCACAACGAAAAAAGGCACGAACACACTCAGACTGTGCTATATGTGATGCAGATGTACGCACGATAAATTTGACTACCCAGAGAGTCTAAAATGGGATAGTTCATATTCAATAATTCATCATCCAGAACAGGAGCAGAAGAACACCGAGAGAAAATTACAGAGATAGGCCGAAGTAGAAGTAGAGCATGGTTAACTAACTCTTATCTGTCTTCACTAAGACAGGAAGAATGGGAGATGATACTCGACGAGAAGGGGTCTTTTCCATTTGGTCCGAAAATCCCACCACAAAATTTTTTAAAAAATCATGTTAGTCCATCTCTGAGTACTATCTGACTTCACAACACCTAACTTTCAAGCCTATACTCTGCTGAAGATGCCAGACTTAAAATTGTGATTCACAAAGATAGTTATTTGATAAAAGTACTTTCCTAAAGTGGCTGGGCAGTGTTGTTTTCAGCAAAGTTCCCCCAAATTGACTAAAAGTATATTTGCTTAGGACTACCTGCAGCTGTTGAGTAATACACATATTCTATAAAGTAAACAACAGTGTTCACATACATTGCAAAGAAAGCCTTTTGGGATGATCTCAGACTGATAATTTATTTATTTTATGTTAATGGAAAGTTAAATGACAAAACAGGTTAGTATGATTCACTTTTTCAGACCGCTTCTTCCCTTTTATCATTTTCTTCGCCTTTTTTTAGAGCAAAGATTAGTGCACATGTAAAGACATTTTTAAGCGCACACACATATACATGCAGTGCTTAGAGTTTTTCTGTAAAGCTCTCTGATGTCTGAAGCTGCTTTGCATGATTGAGGAGGAGAGCCAGAGGAGACAAGCCTCTTCATCTGACTTCACATATTAACTGCAACCACAGCGAGGAGATAAAGGTGGAGAGACAGAGAGGAAGAGAGCTGTGAGCACAGTGACCTACATATTCTGTAGACCTCTATTCGCCAGTGCAGATTTAGTATCACATAGTACTGTACAGCACCTGCAGGTCTCCTCACTGACCTTGGATCTGATCTGTTAGATCTAAATGAGTGCAGTTGGGATGAGGAGGTCTTTAGTGTAATCTGATCACTGAAATCAAAGTACACTGTAGGCAACTGCAGCTAGCAGTGCTTAGCAGTTCTCATTTGCTAAAAACTATCAAGCCTGCAGCATACGAAGAAGGATTTTTAAAACATTTATCAGCATTCCTGACTACAGACAACACTGATTTGCTCGGGTATGAGTCAAAACAGTATAGGGTGTAATGCATTACTTTATAATGACTGGTTTTGCTTTCATGTTACTGTAATCATGTTGCATTTTTCAGGAACACCTTACTGGACTTAATTCAGTAACTGCATTATGTTTTTACTTGCTTTACAAAGGTTCTTCAGTTATCTGCACAGCAGATGGATAACAAGCTTTTTTCTTTCTGTGCTACAGTCAGCTGATTTCATGTGCAGGATAAGGAAAATGGTGTAGCAGTCTACAACTTTTCAGGAGTGGACATATTTGGACATTACTTTTATTTTTGTCGCAGGAAAGGACAAGAGCATGATGGTAAAGTGCAAACTATATCAGAAACAGCCACATTATGCTGCTAGCAGACCTTCAGTTCTTTGCGAGCCCCTGCAAAGACAGCATGCTAACACAAAGCTAGTCAAGAACACAGAGTGATGATGAAGCTGAGTGAATGCCGACCCCGGCCCAGCAGCCAGAACTTCAACAGGTAACAAAAGCAGAGATGATCAGTCAGGCTTGGAGCCTCCGTTTCTTCCTGTTCATGCTGCTAAAGTAGAATCACAGTGAAAGTCTCAATGTGCTGGTTTTCATCTTTGTTTTGTGTTGTCGGCTTTGTGTTCCTACTAAACTAAAAGAAAGGTCATATGTGTGGGATTTGTAACGAGGATTTGTGTTGGTGTATAGGACTCCCTAAAAAGCCTTCAGTTAATCCAAAATGCTGCAGCAAGAGTCCTGACAGGGACTAGAAAGAGAGAGCATATTTCTCCTATATTGGCTTCCCTTCATTGGCTTCCTATTAAATCCAGAATTGAATTCAAAATCCTGCTCCTCACATACAAGGTCTTAAATAATCAGGCCCCATCTTATCTTAATGACCTTGTAGTACCATATCACCCTATTAGAGCACTTCGCTCTCACACTGCAGGCTTACTTGCTGTTCCTAGAGTATTTAAAAGTAGAATGGGAGGCAGAGCCTTCAGTTTTCAGGCCCCTCTTCTATGGAACCAGCTTCCAGTTT
>VVHJ01031936.1:0-18104 GCA_015107715.1 Tylochromis polylepis
TGCTATCAGTCAGGATTTGGCCCACAAGTTGATTGAGAGCATGCCCAGTCGAATAGCAGAGGTCTTGAAAAAGAAGGGCCAACACTGCAAATACTGACTCTTTGCATTAATGTCATGTAATTGTCGATAAAAGCCTTTGAAACGTATGAAGTGCTTGTTATTGTATTTCAGTACATCACAGAAACAACTGACACAAAGATCTAAAAGCAGTTTAGCAGCAAACTTTGTGAAAACTAATATTTGTGTTATTCTCAAAACTTTTGGCCACGACTGTACATATCAACCATATCATCAGAATAAAAACTTATGATTTAACAAAAATCAAGGTGGTCCCACAGCTGGACCCCAGGGCAGCTCTAAATGAGTCCTTCTACCTGCACACAGTGAATAAATAAAAGAAGTCATCAAACATTTTCTTGTGACAAGTCTTGATGAACAAGTATTTGCTTTGAAACTATATGATCCACTGGGTCGAGTGCCTTAGCTAGATCAATAAAAGCAATGTTTCCTGTTTTCTGTTGAATCCAGTACAGAATGACCTCCTAATGTATGGGTGGTTGCACTTCTTTTGTATTCATCAGATCCATGTGTTGAGCTTGATCGGTGCTGTTATTCTCTTTGTGTTAATTGATTTTCAGGTCAAAACTTGACTATTCTAGAAGGAAACGGTCTTTACCGGAATAATCATGTGGTGGTTCAATAACCTGTGCTTACGTCGAGAATGATTTTTCACCAGGTGAAAAACAGGTTTCACCAGATTTTTCACTTTTCACCAGGTGTAGCTGATTGTTGTGGGACGACAACAATCAGCTACACCTGATTGTGTAACAGTCTTAGTCTGTGCCTATAGTAGTTGCAAAATTGTGCATCAGTTGCACAATTTCTTCCTCATTTTCTTCAGCCATTTCTGTCATTGTTCAATCTGTGGCCCAGAGTTTTTAATTAAAATTTTTCAGATACCCACCTTAGGACCAATTTTGTGTGAATTATGCACTAATTGGCTATTGCAGATTATTAAGGGTGTTTGTTTGCACCATAAATTGCGTCAAGCATCCTGGTGTGCTGAATTTTATTCCATAATGATGCATCTTGTAAACCTAAGACTAGGTGATTATCAGCTCTTCATCATCACTCACCCTGAATTCATCTACTAAAGGAATGACACATCAAATGACCTTAAAACACCCCCACAGATTCCTTCATAACCTCAAATGCTTTGTGGATGAACTAGCTTTCATTTTGTCTGTGTTCCTTCTCTAAACCTGCTTTATGTCTCTGAGACTATTATTGTGGAAGCGAATTTTCCACCTGGTACATTTCTTTTGTAAAATTACCCCTACAAGGGTTTGTACCATCTATAGTTTTATCACTTTAACAGCACTGCTTTGTATAGAATGCAGTGATGTTGCAGTGTTGAAAAATGGAGTTTTCTAAAAGCTGATAAAGAGAAAATTAAGGTTTTAACATCAATAAAAAATGTGTTGCCTACACTTCTGCCTTACTGCAGTCAAGACTATATTACATTTAAACAAAGACTGCACTGTTTCAGAATATAAAACGCAACCAAAGACACAGAAGACAAATTTTAATGCTGCAAATCGTTTTAATCACCCGAGCAGAAAAAGCAATAACAGTAGCAATGTACTGCTAGAGATTGGGCAATATAAGCGATTATAAACATTGCTGTATTTAGATTACGTGGGAGGAGCAATTCATTCCAGAAACACTTGGCTTGGCACTATGCTTTTGCTTACGTACACAATGATGCAAATGCATTCATACAGTACTGCTAAAACTATACTGAATATAACTGAGTCATGTGCCACATGGAGGAGACACCCACATATTCGCACTGAGGACTGAGATTATAAGAGGATCCCTTTCACTAAATCTACCTTGCTTACACACAGACACACACAATTAAAACACCATTTGATAAACGATGCATTAACACCTGCTAGCAAAGGCAGACAGGCACACAATGAGTTTTGCACGCACTGATGTAAACACATTTCCCAACCTACGCCAGCATGAAATCAGCGTTGTACTGCAGGGTTCAGTTCCTCAGTCGATGACGTGTTCCCTGACTGCTTCACCGGAGGCCAGTGGCATAGGAGTGCTCCCCTGTTAAAGAATGAGCTACAGAGTGACCATGAATCACTGCCTTCCTCAGTGGTTTGTTATTGTTGGTTTGGTTTTCCAAAGGCAGATGGGAAGTGGATAATTGCTTTTCATTTTTCGATAACCATGAGCGTTTTGTTTTTTTGGTGGAAAAAACCAACCAAACAAATCTGTAACATCCCTCTCTATTTGCTACAGACAGCAATTTCCTGAGTATGACAAATACACTGTATGCTAATGACAGTTAGTATTTTTTTTCTTTATTAAATCTTAAACTGATGTCATAGTCATTAACAGAAAGGGAGCAGATCAAGGGAAATGTATGTATGTATAGCAGATAAAAATACACCCACTAATTTAAGAATGTGGTTGCAGATAATTGTTATTAACTCAGTAGGTCGACTCACACAGATGTGTAGCTTCACCCTACAGCACATAATCACTGTCTTAATGTGAGAATTTAATGAGCATTATTTTTATAGTGTGTTAAACCTAGCACTGCTAAGTTTAATGCACATTACGTGTCTTACAACACTTAAGTTAATTACTTTGTATTTTTAGATACTATAATATTGTAAATCACTGTCTCTAATGTTAAAGAAAGTCTATTTTTATATTTAATACACTTGGAGTAATTAAACTTGTTTCTGTCAGGTTAAAGATAGAAGATGAAATTACACCTGGTAACGTGAAAATGACTATATGAATTCTCATGAGAAAACTATTTCACTGAAGTTTAGTGTTGCACTCAAAGATGTTACAATCTGACCCCTGGATGCCATAGATGAAAAATAAAAAATGTGACTGTCTTCATGGTTTATTATTGCATTCTCATTTTTGTGTGATCAATAAACTGTAGTAAAATGTAATTATGTCACTGAGCCTGAATACTAGGAGTCTGTCATGCTTCTGGAGAGAGCGAGGACCCAAAAACAGGATGCCAAAAAATAAAGCTGCCAACAAATTTCATTATGAGCACAATGTTAACAAAAGGAGCTGCCCAAGAACAAGATCAACGCTAACTATCCTGAGGAAATTAAGCAGAGGCAGAAGTAACAAGCAAAGAGAAACACAGAACACAAGAAAACCAGTGGGTGAACAACCAGATGGTAAAAGGGTAGAACAGGGCAGTATATGCACTAAAGGACGATTAGACACAGGAGTGCATATAATCAACACAGTTCATAAAAAACAAAACCCAAAGCACGACACAAGAACAACAACACAACTAATCAGTACTGAAAAGAAGAGACACTGAAGCATGAAAGACAAATACTAAACATGAATGAGCAAATTCAGGGGGAAGCACAGAGAGACAAGACAAAAAGAGTAACAGACAAACATGCAAATTAAAAAGCCAAAGTAGGAACTGAAGCTAAACACAAAGATTTCAGAACTAACACATGCAGGACAATCTAAACTGCCATGCAAAACCCTGTAGAAACTAAACAGGAGCCAGAACTCAAAAACTGCGATCACAGTGAGGCTTAGCATTACCAGAATGATCATATAGCTAATATTTTCTCTAAAATAATGGGTTATTAAACGCACGTGCTCCGTTAAGAAAATTACACTATCAGTTTTGTTTCCAAACACTTCCATGGAAAAAAAATAAGGCTTACTTAAAATATAAGGTGTGGAGGTTAAGTGACTCCATATAAGAAATGGAAATTAATAAAAATGGAGACAGAATAAAAGATGGGGGTTATTTTTCTAAAACACCTGGAAATTGCTGTCTACTTAAAATAACTTACTTCTTTCCTGTGTAATATCTCAAGTTACCTAAAATCACTTAAGAGTAGAATCTGATCCTTCTCTCCTGTAAAAGTTTAATTATCCTTGTTCTAGTGCACCTTCTGGCAAGTAAAAATAAATAAAAATAGACCCTAATTTCAGAACAAAGCCACTGAAATGCCATCTTAAAGTACCTGTATTATAAAGTGCTACCATTTGACGTCATATAAGTTTATAAGTCTCTTTCCACTTTCAAGAAAAATATACTGCCATGATGTTGGAATTGTTAGCATATCTATGCCAGTAACTGGGCAGATTTACTAAAAATAAGACATGGACTATATTAGAAGTACATGAAAAGACCAGGACTTTCATGTCAGTGTGGTGACGTTTCAGCCAGTGGCTGGTTACCTAAGCTTTGTATGAAAACCAGAAAACAGCTAGTGCAACTTCATTCATTGCTGTTCTAATCTGTAACACTTTGTCTGGTCTTAAGAATGTAGGAATATGCTTTGGTGAAAAAAGTTGAATTTAAACAAATGAATACTCCAGATGATCATGGTGGATGAAAAGATCAAAGCCTAAATGATAAATATCAAAATTTACTCTGCAGTCACTTTAATAAAGTGTTCCATGTGAGCTGTCTAGCTGAATTATTGTCAGTGAAAACAAATCTTTGGCTACAGCAACACTTCTGAAGTAATAAAAACAAAGAAGCAACTGACATTTACATACATACCAAAAACTTTGGATAAATTATTGTGACTAGTCTATCTAGTATTTCTGAGATACACTTCATGTCCTTATGAATTGATAAAAATGATGAAAAAGTAAATGTATTTCCATATAAACCATATTTTGTGATATTGTAAGTTACTAGAATTCAAAACAGAGTGTTTACCTTTAACCCTATTTTGATTGCAGAGCCTCTACACACCTTGTAATTAGACTCCAACATTTGAGTGACATTTACTGTGATTAATGAGTGGTTGTTAGATATACACAGAATTTATATTGAGATATTAGATTAATAACAAGAGGATGCCATTTACTTTTGATCAATATTTCTGAAAAGTGAAATAAGGAAGCAATTTAACACGACTGCAAAGTGCCACCTGCCATGATAAATGGCTCATTTTTAGTTCTGCACCACAGGTACAGTTTAAGAGTAAAGTTTGAGAATCTAAACAAGGGAAGCCACAATCACAGATTTAAAGCATATGATTAGCACCTACATGATTCCTTTCCAATGTAACCAATCAGAGAGTTAACATTAAAAACAAACAAACAGTTTGCTTCATAAATGGGAGAGAATTAAGGTAGCTTTTACATCGTTGGGGAAACTATTACTAAGGGAAACTTGGTTGTAAACATCGGTGGAGTGTGAGCATTGATGAAAGATGCTGTGGCAGCTACAGTGAAACAAAACAGCAAAGTTTTGAATTTACAGTCAGAAGAGCACGTTTTGGACATAATGCACAGATTAGGAACCAAAGAAAATTATGCTTTCTCAAAAAAATTTGGTTACTAAAGTCAGCTCAGTTGATGTTCAAACCCAGTTCCCAAAGACTTGTGATGCTGTGTAAAACGAGAAACCATTGATATACAAATCTCACGAACCCGTACTTTACTCACAATAGAATATAGAAAACAACAAATATTTAAACTGAGACATTTTACTGTTTCATGAAAACTATAAGCTCATTTTGTGTCTCAAAAAAATTGGGATGTGGCAACAAAGGCTGGAAAAATAAGCAGTATAAAAAATGCAACAGCTGAGGAAACTGTTTTAGTTAATTTAGTTAACTGGAAACATGACCGTGTATAAAAAGAGCATCTTAGAGAGGCAGAGTTTAAACAATCTGTAAAAATCTGTATCTACAAATTGTACCCCAATGCCAGAATTGTGTTCCCCTAATTTAGGATTGCAAAGATTTTACATATCTCATCATCTGCAGTACATAATATCATCAAAAGATTCCGAAAATTTGGAGAAATTCTTGTGCGCACGAGGCAAGGCCTGAAAATCAATACAAGATGCCCATGATCTTCAGGCCCTCAGGCATAACTGCATTAAAGATTTGAAAGAATTTTCTGTGAATACAGTTGATTGTGCCAACCACCAATGTAGGTTCAAGTTCTAACATGCAAAGAAAAAGCCACATGCAAACATGCTCTAGAAACACTTCCGTCTCCTCTGGGCCAAAGCTCATATAAAATAAATTTGAAACTCTTTTTGGAAATCATCCACCCTGCTTCCTTTCTGCTAAAGGGGAGAGGGACCATCTGTCTTGTTATCAGCACTCACTTGAAAAGTGTGCATCTTTGGTGGTATAGGAGTGCGTCAGTGCCAGTTCCAGTAGTGTGCACATCTGGAAAGGCAACATCAGTGCTAAAAGGTTTTCAAATCAGATAACACCCTTTTTTTATGAAGGTTTTACAATGCTAAAGACAATGCTAAGACAGTACGAAGTTGAACACTGCAGCATGGCTTTGTTGTTGAACAGTCCATATGCTGGTCTGGCCTTTTCAAAAACTGACAAAAGTTACAAGAATGGGGATAATATTCCTCTCCCAAAAGGCTGGCAACCGGTTTCCTCAGTTCCCAGATGTTTATAGACTATTATTAAGAGAAGATGGGATGCTACACAGTTGTATCAGTTTTTATATTTTACACAATTGTGCACGTGTTTCATTAAATCTGTCCTTTCCTTTTTGTGAAGTGGATTTGACAAACCAAGCAAAGTCACAGCTGACCTGCAACTGAACTGCAGCTAAACTGATTTATACGTCTCACTGAGTTAATAAGGCAAATGGAAACAAATCTATTAATTTAATAATAAGGTTAAACGTATCCCATATAACTGCAACCAAAGTTCAGTTTCACCTGGGGTTGTGTTTTCAGGTTGAGAAAAAATGATTCGACTTATTCTTGGAATGAATGAAAGGTCATCGGATTAGGATTCATGCTCTGTTGGAGTGCCATTCTATTGGAAATTTTAGTATGACTCATTTATGCAAAAAATGTGTAATTTTTGCATAAATGATTTATTTATAATTCCAAAATGCACTGGAAACTTATTTAAAGATGATCTATTTCCGCTCATTTCCTGCTCCCTGTTTGTATTCTTGGAATGAGCCAGAGTAGAGGAGCATCATTCATACTTGGAAATAATCTTTATTTGTATTATACTGGGCCTTGGAGCAGCTCCTTAGTTCAAACACTGTCTCAAGTCATTTTAGCTCTCCCTTTAAACCAAGTTTCTTATACTTGGGTGCCCCTTGAAAACAAAAACAAAAAATTGAACAGCAGGTAAGTATGGTCTCTGTTCTAACTGCCAGACTTACAGAGGTGTGAAAAAGTGTCTGCCTCCTTTCTGATTTCCTATTTTTTTTGTTTCTTTTTTTGTTTGCCGCACTTAAATATTTAAGATCATTAAACAATGTAAATATTAGACAAAGTTAACACAAGTAAACACAATATGCAGTTTCTATGCACAATATGCAGAAGGTGTTTGGCCCCTAAACCTAATAACTGGTTGGGCTACCCTTAGCACCAACAACTGCAATCAAGTGCTTGCGATAACTGGAAATGAGTCTTTTACAGCATTGTGGAGAAAATTCTGGCCCACTCATCTTTGCAGAATTGTTTTAAATCAGCCACATTGGAGGGTTTTCAAACATGAACCACCTTTTTAAGGTCATACCACAGCATCTCAATCGGATTCAGGTCAGGACTTTGACTAGGCCACTTGAAAGTCATTTTGTTTTTCTTCAGCCAGTAACCTATCCCAGGGATGCACTCTGGACAAGTCACCAGTCTTTCACAGAGCTATCAGTATTAAATTGTTATATGTATTATAATGTGCATCATTTTGTTATTTTAGGCATAAAATTTAAGTTACTTATTACAACCCCATGTAAGAGGCGATTTTTGTTCCCTTTAGAGTTTATAGTGGAATTATTTAGTGTTAGTTAAAGGACATATCATTACCAATAATTACTTTACAGTTCCTCACAGTAGTATTGCAGGCCCATGTAATCTCATCCAGCATACAAATCTGGTTACATACAGTGTTTCTGGGATATTTAGGGCCAAATACAATAACGTCAACATTGTGTTAATGTAGGAAATCACACATCATCTAGGTCTTTGTGTTGTCTAATTTCATATATAAGCATAACTGGGTATCATCTGCATAAGCATATTTTCACTACTTTTTTTGCTCCTGTTTCAGGTTGACTGAGTACATTCATTATCTCATTGTGACCTCCTCCTCTGCAGTAGCGTAATGGCACTTGAGTGGAGAATTCACACCACCAGCTGTTTACCTAGATGTACAAAGTACTAATATTCATGCAATGATAGTAGCCCCAAATGCATAAATATGACCAAGTGACATTGCCATCCTTCAGCATGGCTCTAAAAATGCATAGCCATATTATGGTACATCATTAGCTTTTTCACTACATCCAGTACTCTCTCAAATGCTGAATTCCAGAAGAATCTGGATAAATTGGTTTCATAGTCGGTGGCTATTGCTGTATTATCAAATGGTTATTTCTCATATCTTACATAATCTATTATGAACAAATTCATTACAGGATTCAATTATGGTGACACACAGGTTTTATTACTCACTGTGGAACAGGGTTGAAAAAGGGAGTATTTGTTTACGCCTTTATTTACGCAATACTACATTATAAAATAGTTTCTTTTGATCTTTTTATCTGAAAATGTATGTTATCCATTATCAGAGCCTGGTGTTTAACAAATACGACTAATTGTTCAGCAGATTAGTCTGTTTGCACCTTTGAAGGGCATCCCATTTAATGGACAATTAAGAAATGGCTTCTGCAGTCATCCCTGGTCACGGCACACTAAAAGCACTTCCATAATGACCAAAGTAATTAATATCAGGATTTCATGCACAAAAGCCACTTTCTGTCTTTTAGTAATGCAGACTTTTCATTTGTGTTTATAAAGCCTGTTTTCATTTAATACCCATGCCATTAAGGCACTTCAAACATTAGACAGACAGGTTGAACTTGTGCTATCAGTAATACTGGCTGTACAATGGGAATTCCATTAACCTGTACTATCTGACTGCTAATATGAAGAACTGGATGTTAGACAGGCACTACACTTCAATTCAAGTTAACACTAATTAATAAGTGAAAGCAACTTTATTAAGAGAATTCCACTGGTGTTTGAAGATGTGGTGGATGTTATGCTCTATGCTAATCAACCGGGCAGATCCTTATGTAAGTAACCACCACTTACCCTGTTTTTGAAGTCAGCAGCAGAGTTCCTGGGAAGACTGCAAATACCATTAATCAAATATCCAAATGGTGAAAATATCAAATGTCTGTTATAATATGTTTATTCATGTTTTCTTCTGCAGCAGCAAACTATGGTGTAAGGTCACTGTGCATACATTCCTCACTTAAAAAATGCAGTTAGCATAATAACACTAATATCTGCAAACTGACCAATAGGCTAAATCATATTTTTATGAATGTCAACTTTAGGAAAGTAAAGCAGTCCAATATTATACTTTTACAGATAAATTTAACAGATGTTAAGCACAGTTAACAATGTTTTTTAAACTAGCCAATATTCAGGATTCAGAAAAAAATCCTGGGTTAAATACTTGGCTCGGTAAGTCATTTACTGGAACTTGTGGCTGGCAGTAAATACTTCATTAGCATAGACAAGGGAAAGAGCATCCAGAAGTGCTCCTTAGGTGAAGACAACAGAACCAGCACATAGAGCCCCACAGCAAGCAGTCACGTCGACACAATCAAATCAGGCTGAAAACACATACAGAGCTTTCCCCAGTCTGGATGTGTTCCCTCTCATTTGTCTGGACGTGAAGTTACTCAGAACAAAGCATTAAAATACTGAATTACCATGGCTAGTCTTAGTGTTACCGTCTTCACTTACTATTGCTAAAGAAAAACCCTTTAGGCCTCTGTCTGTTTTTGTAAATAAGTAATGTGGGATTTCCATTTACCTTTATCTCATTCTTTCCAATCATATAAACACACTCTGTGTCCAAATGTAAGTTCAATTCAATTCAATTCAATTTTATTTATATAGTGCCAAATCACAACAATAGTCGCCTCAAGGCGCTTAATATTTGTACAGTAGATCGTACAATAATAGATACCTACAGATACCTAGAGACCTTTAACCTACATATATGGCTTAACCCCTTTTAACAGTCCACCATACATAAACACAGGTGGACCCATAAAGATAAAAGTATACATCTCTACATAAACAAGAAAACAGCTAGTATCTTCCCAGTGGTGTCTGCCTGCAATAAAACACTATAGCCTCCCCCAACATCCTACATGCAGGGGAGAAGAAAGCTCACAAAGAATATCTCTAAACATACAATTGAATACAAGACCCACAATTGTAAGCACAATAATGACAACATTTAACAATTAACTCCAACAGTAACCATGGTTCTCTGAGTGAAAGACAATCTCTCCACTCCGTTACATATTCATATGTACGGGGGGAATGACTCCCTAGCGCATGTGTGGAACTTCCTTTAAGACACTCCGGCTCTCCGGCCACGCCTTACAGCTAGTATAAAACAGCTGTGCCAACATGAACCGGTGATAGATTGTCCGTCTCCGAGCGGCCTGCAGGTGGAGAGATTGTTTCGATGTGATAGAGAATGTTTTCTATCATATCGAGACAGTCACTCCACTCTGTTCCTCCACTCCTCCACTCCACTCCACTCCATTCATATGTACGGGGCAACTCTGTAAGACAAGGAGACAGTGCAACTGAATCCCAGAGTGAAGTGTACCAATGAATTGTATACAAATGTACATATCTACATGCCACCTGGGTCAAGCCCTCGCCAGACGCAAAGGCCGAGCCGGAGGGCAGAGGCATCAGCCCGCCAGACGCAGGACTGGTGAATGCGCATGTTCCTTGGAAGTTTCAGGCAGGCACAGACAGGATTGACCATGACGTCTATTTCAAAAGGTCGAATAAAGTTGGGGCTCAGCTTCTTTGATTCAGCCCAGACGGGCACATACCTTGTGGAGTGCCATACTTTCTGTCCGGGTGCGTAGGAAGGTGCAGGAATGCAACGTCGGTCTGCCATGCGTCGATTCTGCTCTTTGGTATGGAGAAAGGAGGCTCGAGTAGCAGGCCAGATGCGACGGCACCTGCATATGTGATTTTGAACTGAGGGCACCAGGTGTTCACCTTCCACAGCAGGAAACAGTGGGGGGTTGGAAACCTACAGATGCTTCGAAGGGTGACAGACCAGTGGCCGAGGAGGTCAGGCTGTTGTGGGTATATTCTACCCAGGCGAGGCGAGTGCTCCAGGTTCTCTGGTTAGCGGAGGCCACGCAGCAAAGGGCCACTTTCAGCTCCTGGTTGATGCGCTCTGTCTGTCCATTCATCTGCGGATGACAACCAGAGGACAAACTAACCTGGGCCCCAGTTGCTGTGCAGAACTCCCTCCAAACTCTGGAACTGTGGTCCCTGATCAGAAACAATATCTGAAGGAATTCCGTGGAGCCGGAAAAGGTGATCCATCAGGAGTTGGTCTCAAGCACAGTGGGGAGCTTGGGGAGAGCCACAAAATATACAGCCTTGGAAACCCAGTCAATAATAGAAAGTATTACTGTATTACCAGCAGATGACGGTAGACCTGTCACAAAGTCGAGGGCTATATGGGACCATGGCCTCCCAGGTGTAGGTAGAGAACGGAGGAGGCCAGCCTGTGGAGAGGTTTGAGTCTTGTTTTGTGCACAGGTCGGGCAGGCGGTTACATATTCCTTAACATCCCGAGAGAGAGTGGGCCACCAGAACACTCGTTCCAGGAAGGTTGTGGTTTGGTGGATGCCAGGGTGACAGGTGGATCTTGCTGTCTGGGAACACTGAAGTACACTGTCATGGACTACAGTGGGAACATAGAGCCGGCCAGGTGGCCCCGTACCTGGGTCGGGTTCAGTCTGTTGAGCTTCGCGGATGGCCGTTTCAATCTCCCATATGAGTGCTCCAATAATGCACAACGGGGAAAGAATAGGAGCCTCCTCCTGGGTGGTCCCGGTGGCGAATTGCCGTGACAGGGCATTTGGTTTAAAATTCTGTGATCCTGGCCTGTAGGTGATAAAGAAATGGAAATGGGTGAAGAATAGAGCCCACCTGGCTTGCCGGGCATTGAGGCACTTAGCTGTTTGCAAGTAGGCGAGGTTCTTATGATCAGTCCAGCCGATGAATGGCTGGGCCATCCATTCGAGCCAATGGCACAATTCCTCTAAAGCTAGTTTGATGGCCAGGAGTTCCCCGTCTCCCATGTCATAGTTCCGTTCTGCGGGTGAGAGACGACGAGAGAAAAAGGCACAAGGTCGAAGTTGGCCATCTATTTGTTGCGAGAGGACGGTGCCCACTCCCGTGTCTGAAGCATCCACTTCAACAATGAACTGATGAGAGAGGTTGGGCAGAAAGAGGATGGGTGCTGAAACAAACTTCTGTTTCAGGGACTCGAAAGCAGTCTGAGTGGCCTGATTCCACTGAAAAGGAACCTTAGGAGAGGTAAGATGGGTGAGTGGAGCTATGATCTTACTGAAATTTCTAATGAAGCGACGGTAGAAGTTGGAGAACCCCAGAAAATTTTGCAGCTGCTTGCAATCAGGTGGCGTCAGCCATTTCAGCACCACCTGGACCTTGGCAGGGTCCAGTTTGAGATTCCCCCCCCTCGATAATGTAACCCAGGAAAGAGACAGTTTTAACATGAAATTCACATTTCTCGGCTTTCGCAAACCGTTTGTTTGTGAAAGCCGAGCATCTCTGAATGCACAACATGTCAAGAATTGGAGCAGCTGGGCCAAAGCACCAGAAGGCCACAGTGGGTGCAAAACCTGTCAGCTAAAAACAGGAAAATGAGACTACAGTTTTCAAGGCCTCACAAAAATTGGACAACAGAAGATTGGATCCATAGTCACCAGATCTCAGTCTAATAGAGCACACAATAGAGGGGGATCTGGCTAAATGGGACATTCACATTATGGATGTGCAGCCAGCAAATCAAATTGTTGAATTCATGTCACTAAGAATTAAAACACTCCTGCAGTAAAATCGGGTCCAACCCAATAACAGCTTACCCATCTAAAGGGCAGCGATTGTATGTAAGTAGACATTTATCTGCACACATAGTCCTTTGTTAGGACTAAGACTGATATTTTGTAGTTCATAAGTGTGATATCTGTCATTTTCTTTTCCTTTCTCTCTCTCTCTCACACACACACATACACACACACGGAGTGAACATAAAAACATTTTCCAAAGACTTGTTATGTATACACACACACACACACACACACACACACAGAGTACCCTATAGACTTACCGCCACTGAAAGCTTGAATCAGTCTTCAACACTTAATGGGTGGGAGAATTCCATCGACGTCCTCAACCCTGACAAAGTTAAGGTCATCTACACTGTTTACTCCAATCACCTCCAGTCGAGCCATGAGTAAGTCCATGAGATCATTGCGAGCAATGGCATATCTTTTTTAACCAACTCTTTTACGAGCTCCATAGTGGCATATGCTTAAGTGGAAGGAGGAACCTTGTACCTTTCTGATAAAAGGAAAGGGGAGAAAAATCACCAAGCTTGTCAATATTTTTGCAGATGAGCTTATCAGAACAATTGTTCTCAATTTCATAGACTCCAAGCTCAGGCACCCAGCTGGCATTTTTTCCCCTCAGCAAAAGAAGGACAGTTGTTTCATTTTTAATAACAATGCTTACTATTTGTCCAAACTGTAGCTGTCTCTTGGTGTCAGGTGTCTCTGACTTTAACTTTATTTGTCACAACTGAGTTACTTGAGGTAACTTCAAACTCTGGAACTGCTGCTCTTATGCCACCATCATACAGATCTGGATAAAACGTAGCTGAGTTGAAAACCTGAACCTGTGGACTGAACAGACCACCATGACTCTGATAAGTCTGGTACAACTGATGTCTATCAGCAAGAGATTGGTCACATTTTTAAAGTTTTTACTTGCCCTGATGCAACTTTTGAAACAACTATGCTTGCTTTCAAAGTGCATAGTCCCCGTATGTATGAGTGGACCAAACTGTAAACTCAAGTCAGTATAGTGAAGCAGATAGTGGCGTTTTGGTCTGAGATTTACATATTGGAATAACGCCTGCCTCATTTCCACATACTCTTCAACGAGTACCTTCATGTACGCAATCTGTGACTCTGATAGTGTAGGTGCGCAGACAAATTCAACCAGCTCCCTCAGAAGAAGTATAAGCAGCCATACAGCATTGTCAGCATCTTCAATTCTGTCATGCACTAAAATGGGCAACAACCTTAACAGCCACCTGTTCTTGGCTGCATGGCCTCCAAGTGTTATTCCCTTGTTGGAAATGGAATTTGGTTTGTCAACGCTTTCACCAGAAAATGATCTAAGTCTGTCATTTAGTGACTCATAGCTGAACCACTTTTTTGTTTTTATCAGGAACTGCAAACATAGTGCTATGTCATAGTCAATAACACCTTCAAAAAGGTCCCAGACATGGTGGCAGTCCAGGCTGACAAACATTAGATAGTTAGATAATCTGTTGAAAACACTGTTGCCTTTAATTCCATGATGCATTGTGACATCAGGGTGACTCTCCAAAAAATTCAGATACTCATTATATCCAACAGGATCTCTATGCATGGCAACTGTGAGTCAGTTAGACCTAAAGTCATCTTTTGTAACAAGACAATATCTACAGAAATACTCACAAGAGCTGAATTTTTCTGTAAACCCACCAATCATGTGGGAGCCCAGGTTATCTCCCATTATGCATGCAACAGTACCAATATACAGCTTGCCCTCAAAAGATATGCCCTGTACCTCCAGCTCACAAGTCTGACACAAGTTTACTGAAAACCTTATCCACGCCAAAGTATTTGCAGTCTTCCTCTAGACAGAGCAGTACCAACTGTATTTGGTCAATAGCTGATCTGTGGTGTGGACAGAAATTTCCCAATTTAAGTAGACAGCTAAAACTTTGTGCTTTTGCTTGGCAGATCCAAGAGGGTTGGCCACCTCAAAGGAATCTTGAAAAAGCATCACCTTTGAAGAATCTGGATGTGAAGAAAACATGGCATTAGATTTGATGACATGCCCATTGGTGATATCACAGATTGCGCCATCAGCAGCAGAAACAGAATCAAAGCTCTGCTGAATTGCACTCCCCTCTTTCAGCAATGCAGTGAGGCTTTCCAGAAGTGGAATGTAATGATAATGCCTCTTCTGCCCATTACCATTGTACCCAAGTTTGACTTCCATAGAGTGAACATAGTTATAGTGTGCCTTGTAATACTGCAGCTTCTATGGTGTGTAGATAATGAACATTTTTTATTCAAGGTTTCATACATAGGACTCTGCTTGTAAATAGTTTGCTTAAGATATCTTAATGTCTCGGCTGGAACACCATACTGTTCAAGTTCTTGAGACAAAACATCCATTGTGTACTCCTGCTGAATATCCTGAAGGGTTTTCATTTCATTTGCAATCTATGTAATTGTAGATGCTGGAACTAAATGCTTTGCCTGCAATCTCAAGAAAAACAAAGCTAGATTCTTTGAATAGGCATCTTGAACGTTATCATTCTCAACATCTTTGCTTTGGGTTGCATCAGTCACATCAGTGTTTTCAGTTACATTTTCTGTTACATGTGCTCCTTCACCTAGAAAGGGCTGTCCAACTTCAGATATATGAGCAGGTGCTATCTGGGTGACAGTCCACCCTCTATGACACCTGGAAATGTGAGATGAAAAGAATGTCTTTACATTAAAAGTCTTTGCACAATTACCAAAAGGGCAAGTTCCAGTTAAACCCTCTTGTATGTGACCACTCAAGTAAGTCACAAGCCATTTAACATCTGCATATTCTCTGTTGCAAAAATTCAGCAAACACTTTAACTGCACAGACACATTTCTGTTCCTGAAAAGGATAAGCGGTAGAGAATGGATGGATGGATGGTTTGTCTGGTACTTGTATCTTTGTGTGTTCGTGACATATGAACAGCAAAGCAGCTGTATGAGGAAAATCTTCTGCCACAAACTTTATGGTCTTGGCCGTGTTACAGTTCTGCCAGTGTTTGTTGTTGCAAAAACCATTTAAGGCTCCCACTCCACACATCAGAGCTGTCCTATGGAGGAAAAAAAATTAAATTCAAGATCTTGAAAGAGCATGTTTTATCTTAAAAGGAATGTTATTATATTCTATCATTATTCAGTTATTAATGTCATGAGTTTAAAATTTATTTAACAAATTAACCAGATAAACACAAACTTAAAAAGCATACCAGAGCTAATTAAATGGTGTCATTAATAAATGCAAAATCACTGCAATCTGTAAAATAAATCAAATTTATTCTACGCATGTGCGAAAAGGGATATTAGAGGAAATATCCCTTTTTGCACATGCGTAGAATTTGGACGTAGGAAGAGGATCCTACTTTTCACAATAAAAGTCCTGCACAGTGACTGCTGTACTCTGGTTAGTTGATATGTGACTATTGTGGTTATATCAGTTTTGGGAAAGTATCAGATTTTGTTTTCCTTTTCTTAATACATTAAGGAATATATTCTCTTTTCCCCTTTCTCTTAAAAACAATTGTTAAGCTAAAAATTTGCGATTCATTAACAAAAGTATGGGTTAAAAAAAACCCCAAACATTATCTGTACTTGCATAAAGTAGTTGTGATAAAAATGCAAAATATACAGTGCATTTGTTTGCAACACTGATGTTCACTGTAGGAGCATCAAAAAGTAGTTTGAAAATGTAACTTAATTCTTCCTAAGCTCCTTTATTGCACAGCATTTCCAGTACAGTTTACTTTGAAAAACCTCATGTTATGTACATTAAAAATTAACAACATGTAGCCAGTTTAGATTTGTTGACTGAAATATTTTCCTTTACATTTTTATTTATATGTACTATTATATTACTTTTGTATATATAAACAAATGTAAAAATAAAAGTAAAAAAAGACTACATATAAACAAAAACGTGAAAAGTCAAATATTTCAAAGTCAACAAATCTCAAATGTAATTTGCTGTAACTCAGGAAATTCCCAACTGTGGTATAAAGTACAGCTTAGCCTATTTTCCTATGTGTTGGGGATTTGTGCTTCAGCGGAAAACCTACACCTTAAAACACGGTGTAACCTGATGTGTATTTCCCTAGAAACACATGGCAGGGCGATGCAGCTGGCAAACATTGTGATTGGCTGCTTAAGCACTGTCAATTCCTCCTGTGTATTTTCAGCTATTTTTCCCACAGAGTCTTTAAATTTACCACCAAGAGAATAACAAACATTGGCCTTCTATTGATGTTATGGTCATTGTTTCTCATTTTGGGCCAAAGTGTGTGCATTTTTGTGCATATGTAAGATAAACTGGGTTTCAGGCAGCGGCAGTTCCAACAGAATGACTTTAGCTGGCCAACAAAAGCTAATGTTAGCCTTTGTGATCCCTAGACTAAAATTAATCAATTACCAGCAGCCAATAGAGTCCAACTTTAAATTAAGTCAGTTAATTGACCACAAATACAGAAACTGCATTTCAGTTATAAGCTTTGACTGAGTTCTGTCAATTGGGCAAAAGTAGCCACTAACCAGTTATTTAGGTAACTTAGGTTAGCTTGAGGCTTACCATGAGGCTTAACTATTGCAAAGAGAAAGCAAATGTGTATGCTGGAGGCTAAAACTGGGATTAGCACAAACGGGGAAATCTAAATGTACTTAAGGAACAATTTTTTTCAACTGACACAGAGAAACTTAGGTTTGAGTTGCAAGCTTCTTCTCATGTTTCTGTCAGTTTGGCACCAACTGAAATCTGCAACTAGCCAACTATATAAAACTCCCGTTAGCTCATTAGCTAGCTAGAAGGCCAACATACATACAAACCGTATGATACAGGGAAAAAACAACTCCTGCCATAAGCATTTATTTCAAATCAAATCACTTTTATTGTCACATCACTTCACTGGTACAGCACATGTGAGTGAAATTCTTGTGTAAAAACTTCACAAGCAACAGTGGTGCACAAAATGCTAGAAACATACCCCCCCAAATATAAGAAATAATGAAATGAGAAATATAAGAATGTATGCACATTACCGAATATGCACACCATATATATATATATATATCCCCGCTCGCCCCCCTGTGGGCGGTCTATCCTTCAAGCTCGG
>VVHJ01031937.1:0-19212 GCA_015107715.1 Tylochromis polylepis
CCTCCACATCGAAAGGAGCCAGTTGAGGTGGTTCGGGTATCTGACCAGGATGCCTCCTGGGCGTCTCCTGGGTGAGGTGTTCCGGGCATGTCCCACCGGGAGGAGGCCCCAGGGCAGACCCAGGACACGCTGGAGAGATTATATCTCTCGGCTGGCCTGGGAACGCCTCGGTGTTCCCCCGGACAAGCTGGAGGAGGTGGCTGGGGAGAGGGAGGTCTGGGCTTCTCTGCTTAGGCTGCTGCCCCCGCAACCCGGCCCTGGATAAGTGGGAGAAGATGGATGGATGGATGGATGGATAGATTAAAATGTTATCTATAACACAAGACAGAAAAAAAACAATCATCTACTGAGGTAGATGAGCTGGGATGACCTGCCTTAACAACCAGTGTCTCCTTTGATCCTATACTCTCTGTGATTGGATAAACTGCATTTGAGCCAATAAGAATATAATAAAAAATCTAATTAATCAAATTTATTCTTTTTTTTTTTTTGTAAAACAGCCTTAATAATTGTTCAAAGTGCCAATATTTTTGTGCTTGATCTGAGGTGAAAAAACTGTTAATGCATGCATGCCATTTCTGATGTCTCCCATTAATTACACATCAAACACAAAACACAATGCATTACTTTCCACTTGCTAGAAGATGTTTCTCACAGAAAGACCAACTACAGCTCTTATGAGTTAACATTCAGTTGAATTAGATGTATTTCATCACTGTTAAATCATCTGAATTGATAATAAAGTACAGAAAATGACATTTATTACATTCTCAGGTGAGGGCATTCAGGCAATCCTATTAACACATCTTCTACTTGTGTCTCTTTTAGGTTTCCTTGCCTTTAGGGCCCATAATATTGCTTTTGTTCTTTTTCCTTAAATTCTCTCTTGATAATTTTGACTCAATGTTTTCCTCTTTCTTCCTATCTAATCATTAATTCCTTCATCTCCACAAACCAAATGTATTTTTCTCTTGCCATTTACTCCCTTTTTTATGTTTTGTGTTTGTGTAACTGTATTTTGAGCATCAGCTGAATACCAAATATGAAACTGTACATAATGTATGTAAGCCTCATGCATGATCGTGTGTCTGTGTGTGCACCTTTGTGTTAGTGTGAATTAGTAATTGTCTTAAGTCTGTGAATACATATGGCTGAGTCAGTGATTCTGTCTCTAACACAGCAGCTGCATCTTATCTGCACCGCTGTGACGTGTGTGTTTGTGTGTATGTGTGTGTGCCTTGTATCTGGAATAGGAATCTTAACAGTTTTCCACATTAGAGAAGGGGAAACGTCAGAATGCTATTGTAAGAGATCCACTTCCTGTCTGATAAGCAAAAATCTCTCTCTCTTCCTCTCACTCACTCTCAGACAAATACACACATGCACACGCACACACACACACACACACACACACACACACAGAAATCCTGACAAGCAAAATTTGCTTTCTGTTTCTTCCCATTCTCTCTCTTTCTATCTTTTTGCCTTCGCGCTCCATCATACTGTGTTTCTCTCTCTTTCTCTAATAAGCACAGGTTTGCGGCTGAGGGCAGAAAGGGCAGTGAAGATGAAAGAGGAGAGAAGACAATCACTCAAAGGGAAAGATGGCAAGAAAGAGACTAAGAGTACAACAGTAAGATTGCAAAAGAGATGAGCAGGATATGTTTCTTTTCAGGCACATAATCATAAATAAAGACTAAAAAGCAATGCTCACTAGAATATAGTTTGTGCAGTTATTCAGACTAAAATGGAACTCCTCGAATATGACACAGGTGAAATTATTTTTGATTTCTTTAAAGGTTCAGTAAATCATTTTTAAGGTTATTTAATAGAAAGAAATGGTGTATTCTTGAATATAAAATGATTAGTGTGTAATTATGTCTTCCAACAATTCCTGTGTTCTCATAAACGTAAAATCAATTAAAAATATACAGGTTTGTGGAAGCCGTCATGTTGCCCCACCATCGTGAATACACTGGCCAAGATGGGCATCGTAGTTCCACAGATTCACGTATTATGTATATGGCTAGAGACTAGCCGCATATGTATTATGCCTTTTACTTTAAAGATCACAAATAGCTCTTTCAGGCTATATATGTCTGGTTAAGATTTCTACATGTATATTTTCATCATCTCTCTCTCATTACATCAATGTCCTAACCTCAAGCCTTATCTTCTGAACTGAAGTATCTAAACATTCTTTTTCATTCATGATACTGTTGTGTGCGACTGTCCTGTCTCTGGACAGATGATAACAAGCTGGCTAAACAACGATAACAGCTAATTATACACTACATCATGCCAGCTAATGCTAAACTCAAGTGTCCTAAAAGTCACACTTTTCATCTATCAACAGTTTGATTACATTTTCACATCATATGAAATTTTATTTGCTAAATTTCCAATAATGTTAGATCCACTTGTTTCCTGTTTGTGAGTCTGGCTTCCTGTTTGTGAGTCAGGCTTCTTGTTTGTGAGCTGTTGTGTTATGGTGCTTGGATCTTTTGACTTTTTTTCCCCTGAACTTTTCTAATTTTCTAGGCTAATAGTTGGCAGAACTAACAGCTGACTGGTAAAAGCTGACTAAACTTGCTTATGGGTGACACTGGGTAACATGGAGAGGATTCCAGTGACTGATGTAGTAGAGTACATAAAAAAGTCTCTTGACTTCCTAACAGAGGAAAATTTTACTATCAGAGGGCACCAGAAAAGCATCTGAACATTGTGGAGGAGGTAAAGTTCTTTTGTATTCAAAAAGTGGAGAAGGAGAAGATGACTGTGTACCTGGAGAGTAGGGTTGCATACCTAGACCAATACTCCAGGCGATCAATGTGATTGTTTCTGAGCTCCATATAAAAACATGGTCATACGCACAGCAGTGATTGCTGATAGCAGTGAGGAACACAGGGAGCTGGATGTCAGCTCCACAGAGTAACAGGTAGCTGCTTTCCTGCAGTCAAGAGAGATCAACCTAGACTGTGACAATACTGAGGCATGCCTAGGAGAAACACCAGCGACAAACCAGCTGTTTTCTTAAGGTCTGTAAATAGAAGCCACAAGAATGCATTGCTGAAACCCTGGAGAAAATTAAAAGGATCTAACATCTTTATGAATGAGCATCTAAACGAACACAGTGCAGACATAACCAAGAAAGCACGATACCTTAAGAAACTGGGAAAAATACTAAGTACTTTGACTATAAACTGTAAAACATTCATCAAACTAAATGGAACCCTGGAGAAAGCTAAAGCGCTTGTCATGAGAAATATAGACGATATGATACCAATGAGCATCATGAACTGGTCCCTGAACATTGTAACAAACAACCGCACACTCATTCAACTTCATCTACCCAATAAGAAACAACTTATCTACATCTGGAGAAAATAGGTGCATCACTCATATAATAGCTGAATATGATCAACTTGAACAGACAACATTTTAATATATATACAGGACTTGAAATAGATATGAAATAGACCCTGACAACAAAAACGTCTAATCTATCAATGATAATTGCTGCTACTATACAAATGAACAGTACAACTGAGGGAAAAACACTGAGAATAAACTCAGTTATTATCCACTTCAGCAGTAGAAGTCTATGTGCAAATTTTAATCATACCAAGGAATTATATATCTAAACCACTTTTCAAACCACTCTGTGTCATTGCCACATCTAAAACTTGGATTAATATGGACAAATACTATGGACAAAGAAATAGACTTTTAACTGGAGAGTTATAAATTCAGGTAAAGAAAATGGCAAAGCAAAGGTGGAGGAAGAAAGGGTTATTTGAAATTTAAGGTCCTGGGTAACATAATGACAGCGATTGATAATGTACTGGAATGCGTAACAGCTGAAATCTACAAAGAAAAACGTAAAAATGCTCTAGGTAGTAGCATTGAAACCCTTTAAGTCTAAATGGACGAAACGTTTATAGGAAAATGACTTTGAAAATAATACAATAACTGAAAATAATACAATAACTGGACTACTGATAAATGACGTCTGTGACCATCTTCCAGTTGTTATATATGTTTTTACACATTTATTTAATTCCTATGTTTACAATAGGAATTAAATAAATAAATAATTTTAAAAATGATTTAATGAACAGAACTAGGGATGAACTACATCAGAAACAAGATCTCAGTGGTGTACATGAGGAATTCCTTAGACTATACACTCCTTTTCACAAAGTTTTATAGTCTCCTCCAGAGTAAATAGACGTGGACAGGTACTGACAGCCAAGGTAAAGAGTGAACTGACAGCCTACACTCACTACAGATGAAAGATGTCCAGAGTTGTTTGTCCTACAGCATCCACTGTACCTATGATTTTTCACTTGAATTTGGATGGTAAGAAATTAGAATTCAGTTAATGTGAAAAATGATTTGGGCTTTATAGATAATTGGGAAACTGTCTGGGGACAACCTGATCTTGTTAGGTGAGATGGCAACTATCCCACTTTGGATAGAGCAGCTCTCATTTCTAGAAATTTGGCCAAATGTATTAAATTCCCCAAAACATGACTATCCAGAGTTGAAACCAGGAAGCAGAGTTGCAGTCTTACATGGCTCTCTGCAGTTTCTTGTAATCTCCTCAAAACCCCGCCCCCTTAGAGACTCTGTCTGCTCCCAAACCAAAAACCCAAACAACCCAAAAAACAAACTTCAGTAATTACTTCCTCCAAACCATCAAAATGTCTTTTAGACCCCATTCTTACAAGACCGCTCAAAGAAGTCCAACCATTAATTAATGCTTCAGTCTTAAATATGATCAACCTATCTCTGTTAATCAGCTACATACCACAGGCCCTCAAGTTGGCAGTAGTTAAACCGTTACTTTAAAAAAAAACATGACTTGCCCCAATTGTAAATTCCGTTTAGATTATACATGCTTCCCTTAGGCAGTATCTGCTATGCAGATAGGGCTGTGCGATATGACCAAAATCACACATAAAATAATAAGAAATCATTTGTTATCTTATTTCACATTGAAAGTACTATTTCTTTTTACATTTAAATTAAATAATCAAAATGAAATAAATATGGGCCTTAGGTGGCGTTATCCCATAGTGACACACACTAGCTGACCCCACACAGTCACGCAAGAGCTTCCCTGAGGCCTCTGGCTATCATGACTGCTCCTGCATGGTCATCAGCAAACCGCAAACATCGACTGCAGAGTGTCCAGTCTTGGATGAAGTGCTCTGTTAAGCTCATACAGGGATGTGTTGTTTGGCTTGTCCACATATCTGTTGTTGCAGTGTAGTATGCTACAATTTCCTCCAATACTTTGGCTGGACACGCGTAATATAAACGAGGCAACTTGACTTGTGTGAAGTGTTTTCGGCTTTGCGTTGTGTACCTGGAGTCGAGCGTTTTGACCAGTGCACAAAACCATATATTTATAGAAATAAGTTGTAATGTCTGCTATTATTTTCGTGAGTCTTTATTATACGACGTGACGCGGGAAAATGCCTGGTCTAATGTTTGAGTCGGGTTTATTTTGAGCACCTTCTTATTCGTAAACTAGATAAGAGTATAACATGAAATGACAGATGTTTTAATACTGTCATCTGATAGATTTTGTTCATATCGCATAGCCCTATATGCAGATGATACCCAACTTTATCTATCCATGAAACCAGATAACACACAATTAGTTAAAGTGCAGGAATGTCTTAAAGATATAAAGACCTGGATGACCTCTTATTTTCTGCTTCTAAATTCATATAAAAATGAGGGTTTTGTACTCAGCCCTAAAAATTTTACAAATATAGCACAGAACCAGATTCTTACTCTGGATGGCATTACCTTGGCCTCCAGTAACACTGCAAGGAATCTTGGAGTTGTTTTTGCTTCCATTTGCACAATATCTTGAAATATCCTGTCTCAGAATGATGCTGAAAAACTGGTTTATGCCTTTTTTACTTCTACGCTGGACTACTATAATTCTTTATTACCAGCATGTCCTAAAAACTCCCTGAAAAGTATTCAGTTGATCCAAAATGCTGCAGCAAGCATACTGACAGGGACTAAAAAGAAAGAGCATATTTCTCCTGTATTGGCTTCTCTTCATTGGCTCCCTGTTAAATCCAGAATCAAATTGGGCGATCTGCTGGGCGATCCCACGATGCATCAAGTGTTTCTTTTTCAGTCATGTTTTTTGCACTCACTATGTGTTTATACACCTCGCCCCACTTAATTATTAGTTATTACTCATCTCTAGCTCTCTTCCACAGTGAGTCTTTGTCCTTTCTTCCTCCCCTCACCCCAACCAGTCGTGACAGATGGCCACCCCTCCCTGAGCCTGATACTGCTGGAGGTTTCTTCCTGTTAAAAGGGACTTTTTCCTTCCCACTGCTGCCAAAGTGCTTACTCTAAAGGGTCAATATGATTGTTGGGGTTTCCTCTGTTTTCTTTGTACTGTTGTAGTGTCTTTACCTTACAATATAAATCTCCTTGTTCCTGTGATATACATAAAATTGAACAGAATTTTAAAAATTTGACTGCAATCAGCAATCTAGTGGTGAGATTTTACACACTATACCTACTTAATCCTTCAAAATGCAGAAAAAGTATCTGATGTTTTTTCGGTCTCGTTTTTAAATGTGAAGTCCAGGAAGCTGGTCACTATTACATCAGCAATGCAATAGTTCTTTGCATAAATTTAGATATATACTATTAGATATATACATATATATTAGATATATATATTAGTTATATACCACTTAAAAAGGAAAGACACAAATATATTAAATTTGATTGTAGAAGTATAATCGAGGACGATGCCTTCATACAGAGGTCACAGAATTTGCTTTCTTTACTATAGATTTTATAATCTAACCCCTTTCTTTACCTTGTCCCCTTTCTTTTCATTTTCACTTAACTCTCTTTCTGTCTTACTTTTTTCAGCCTTTATTCTTCCAGTGCTCTACTCACTTCCTCTCCTAAATTCCACTCTGCTCTTTATTCTCCTCATCTTCATTTTTCTTTTCTTTTCCAATTGACCTGCACTGACCTTTAGCGTTATTTGACATGTTAACTGTGTGAATTATGT
Source organism: Tylochromis polylepis (assembly GCA_015107715.1). Taxonomy (NCBI): domain Eukaryota; kingdom Metazoa; phylum Chordata; class Actinopteri; order Cichliformes; family Cichlidae; genus Tylochromis; species Tylochromis polylepis. Next base: position 7,070 of record VVHJ01031937.1, read on the forward strand.
CTTCCCCTGTGGGTCCATGGACTAAAGGTGCGTGTCTGTAGGTCACACAAATTGTCTCAACATGACACCCACGCCATCCAAGATCAGAGCCTCTAGTGTAATAGTGTTGAACTGGAAAACTGGCCAGTATGAGTGGCCCCGGTATGTCACTAAGGTAAGGAAAATAGAATCCTGCTGTATTGAATGTAATTCCAATAATGTTGGTGAACCTTTAGTTGTTTTCCTGAGAGCTTTTCTTTTTATTCTTACAAAGCCAACTCAGTCTGAAAACACATTAACAGTTGGAGTTAAACAAGTCTGTCCATTTATTACTTTACTAAATCTCTTTGTCTCATCATAGTAGTGCTGCCCTAGCAGACTGAGGTGTACAGATGTAAAGTACAGAAAATAAAGGGTTGAAATTTTATCTCTTTGATTTTAGCTGATTAAAATGGATTAAAATATTGATATCGACCCCTAGGCTTCGCTTGCAACATATCTACACAAATATTAGTATACCTGCAGATCTGTCTGCACCAAATGTAGATGACTGTCTTTATGTTGTGTCTCTGACAAAGAGCTACTGTTAACCACACAATCAGCAATGAATATTTTGAACATCATAGTTATATACTCTATCTGCAGTCATTGTATGCATGCGTAAGTGTTTGCGTGTATATGTGTGTAAATCCGGTTGGGGTAGGGGGTTGCATGTATTTGCCTGTGGGTCGCAGTAGGCCCATCTGTTGTAAACCAAAGCAAATCAAACACACAGCTAGAGAATCTCTCCCACAACCCTGACTCCAGCATACCCCTTCTCTTTGTCTTATACACCAAATACACAGTACAAACAATATAAATGCTGTATTAAGTTACTTCCATAAGATTACCATTAGCCTGTCATGTAACCATATAGGCAGTAGGTCTTTCTCAGGTACTTTTAATAAAGGCTTTTTTTCATATGTGAACTGTGGACAAAGAAAAGTACATAGTCTAGGGATGATGCAGATTCAAATAGCTGGTCTGACAATGGGCCCATGTAAAAAGGCCAACTTATTCAATTCACTGTTGTTTTGCTAATTTAGAAGCAATTAGACAGTAATCAAGTGGGCTGACAATGACAGGAAAGCACCTCTCCCTGTTGGTGGAAATGGAACAACTCCAATGTTTTTTTGACATCCAGATTGCAAGGAGCCAGGAAACAAACCAACAACCTTTTGATTACTAGACAACATGCTCCGCTCCTGAGCCACAGCCACCCCAGGTACAAGTACAAATGACATTAGTTTTAAATTATACAAAAATATTACTTTGAAGACTACTTAAAAACAAACCATACACCACGTACTGACTATATTTAAAAGTCATGTCCACACATATTTATATATCATCTGCATGATTTCCTGAACCTCCTAGTAATCCTACCAAATATCATATATATATATATATATATATATATATATAAAGATAATTACTTATTATTAGTCAAATAGCAAACAACTACCACGTCTCTTTAAAGATACCAACCGAATACAAGTAAAGCACAAGCAGGCCCTGTCCATGGTGCTGAGCAAGGCATGCAAGGAAGCAATATTTATTTGCATCGTGCCCTTCACAGACAAAGGAAAATGCAAAATGTTTAGTAAAAAAAGGAAATGCTTTCTATATTAAAAGACCAGCTACAGTAAAACAAAAAGGGCTTATTGTTCTTTTAAAGCATAACTACACAATATATCTTCTTTTCCCATTTTTTCATGGACTGGTTCATAAAGAAACAGAATTTATGAAGAATTTACACTTTATAAAGAAACAATATCCAAAATGCCTCAACAAATACTGTGCAAACAAAAAGTGAGTTAGGTAAATAGAAAGTAGGCTTACCACATACTTGGAATTTAAACTTAATGGAGTTTAAATCATGACATTCAACACAAACTGTTAGCTAGATTGGCCAAGTCATCGAAAGTCTCTCTTTCTGTTTGTTTTCCGTTAATCCATCAGTTGCTTTGAGTTTGTTTTGTTTATCCACAGCTGCTAGCTAATTAGTCTCAAACAGGCCTTATGTAATGTTAGCTAAGTCGTTAAGACTTACTCTAAGAGTTACTGTCTCCTCTTTCTCTCCTCCTCCTACTGCTCTTCCTCCTGATGCTTTCACATTCTGTCTTCCTGTTCTTCAACTATCACAGTAAACACTAAACACGTTTTTTCATTGGTGTTTTTCACCTAGCTTCTCTTTAGCCGACTAACAGTGGGAAAACTTCCCACCACCGGACAAGCTGAAGGGGCGCTGTTTCACTAATTTGGAGAAATTCAGTTATGTGAAAAGCATCAGGCTATAACAGCCCAACAGTACAAACTAATTTATTTTTAAGGTAAAGTTACCACAGAAAAATAAATAATTGGCATATGAGTAGTTTCTGGTTAAGTATAAGCACATATTTTATTCCTCTATATACCTCAAACATGATTAATTTATGTATATAGGACATAAAAAATTAGCAGCAGGCCACCATTGCACATAGTTATTAATTATTTATTAATATTTTCTAATAGTTTGTTTAATCGTTAATCTAAGTTTGAGAGCTTTGAAGGCTTGCTTCAAAAATCAAGACTGACAACAACATAGAAGTCTTCAAGTTACATTTTTGACTTTTTTCTTTGTATATATGTGCTACACCTTTTGCTCTCTCTGAAGAAAGACGTGAAAATGTCCAGTACTGAGCTTCTTGATACAGTTCATCCTCCTGAAATTGTCAGTATGGTACATGTGCTATGATGTTTTTCAGCTGACATGTTTTCTGGGCTTATAAACAGCATTTTGTCTTTAAACCGCCTTGCGGAAAAACATGTAAGCCATCCCACAAGCTAGCTGGACTGCATTTTTTTTGCCAGAGGAAAAGTTTAAATGAGAAATTTGGGTTTTAGCTGCCAGAAGGCACAAGGCACAGGGGCTTTTTTCCAGAGTGTTTGCTGCTTTAAAAAGACAGTAGGCCAAGGACAAACTCACCAGAGGATTACTAGCTGCAGAAAAAAAACATGTGACAAGGAATAAACTAGACTCAGTTTATGGACTTATAATTTTGGAAATATGTTTCAGCAGAAAGAAAGAGGTCTATGAACCTTCTGATGCTCTGCTGCTTGCTAAATTATGCTGTAATGCCACTTTGGGTCACTACATAAACAATAAACTGGAAGGATTTTGGTCACAAAGCTGTTCTTCTTGTGTTTCTACATTTTTGCACTTTTAACTCAATGCGTAGCATTTACTGTTTTTCTGCAGTGGCAAAAGTAAATTTCTTCTGCTTTCTGTGAAGTTCAAAGAAGCATCTTAGTGTGAAGTAAAAGGGATTTAGAGTAGAGAGGGGATGTGAGAAAAGAGTGAGGTATGTATGCTGTTTTCTGTTTTTGTGTTCAATATACTGAGATGGGAAAAGTTATGAATATGCATAAAGCAAAGGAGTACACGCAGGTGACATGCTTGACTTGTGTTGTTGCTGTGAACAACTGCTCTAGACTAATGTTTTCTCCATCGCTCCTTTTCTCAGGAACAACGGAATGAGGGAGAGAAGAACAGTACTCTCATGGGAACACTTTTTTTACCCTGTGGATAAAAAACCAACACACTAATGATGCAGACCAACAAACTTACAAAGCTACAGTAGCTCATCCTCAAAGAGCAAATATATACCCCCCAACCACACATGAATACAATTTACAATCAACCTCAAAAAATCCTAACAGTTTTTTTTCCTTTTCAAAGTGTAATTCAGGGAAATGTTTAGCATATTTTACAATCTTTCCAAGTCATTTAGAGTTTGTTGTTAGCTTGCTGCAAAATACAATGTATAAGAATATTTTATTGTTATCATTATAATTGACAACACAGTCTAGATTTTGAGACAAATATATTTGTAAATCTATAAGTCAGAAAAATGACTTTTTAAAACAATAAAGAAAGGTGTTCATTCCATTCATCATTTTAATCAATTAATTGCATTAATCAATGCATCTGCTGAAAAACAAGATGACAGCATAAAAAATAGGGAGCAAAGCATCTTAGTATTACAGTGCAATGTCCAACATGAGAGAAATACATATCAAGACATCATCTTCTGGCTATAGACAGTTTGACAGTATATTAAAAAAAACTGTTGACAATTTCAATTTGAAAATACCAAAGTCACATTTTAGCAGCAACTTTTTAAACAGGTAGACAATAGGAGGGACGATGAGGAAACAATGTTAGAGAGTTGGCTGAAAAGAAGCAAAAGAAAACAGAACAGGAGGTGGTACAGAGGGGATTTAGGGAGAGGGATACAGACAAAGGGGTGAGAGAAGATGAGGCAGGTGAGCGGGGTCAGACAGTGGGAGGAAGCTAATGTCTTTATTTCATGGTGAGATGGGACCTTGCATTTACCCCTGAGGTCAGTGGTCATGGAAAGGGTCACTGGGGGTGCTGTGAGGGGGTATCTCAATACAGAAGAAGAGCGAAAGAATATCTATACAAGAAAAAAGTGGAGTGAACACAAGCAAGAGACAGAGTAATGGGAGAAAGAGAGGAAAAAGCAAAAAAGAAGGAGGCCTAGTTTCAGTCAGAAGGGGAATGTGCAAAGGTGGAAAGGTTGAGAGAGGTTGAGGAGGTGAGAATACTCAAGGGAGTGAGGAGGGACACACACACAAAAAAAAACACTTCTACTGCAGACATTAAATATTGTAGATTGTGAGTATAACCACAAAATTTTGTATTGGTATAGTCTGAAGTATAGAAAATTGAATACACATATAAGTATAGCATATTCTTCTGTACAGATCTAAATAGTGGTACTATTTATATCTGAATGCATTTCTCCTTCTCTCCCAAGGACCCACCAACACAGCTGACAGATAAATACAAACAGAGTGAATGTATGAGTCTTTCTCTAGGGTGTTGTTAACAGTTGTTCTCTTGAACCGCTTCACTTACTGCCTTTTATTGATATAAATCACTTGTGTCAAATACCATGCAATGAATATCTAGTCTAGTCCTATTTATTCCAACATGTAACTGCATTGCCAACAATCACATGGATTAACTTTGACAAACATATTAAGATAAAACAGTTATTGAATCACTCTCAGTGTTGTACCTCAAGGGTATTGTTAGTGCATTTACTTTTATTGCTCCACTCAACTTGGCACTTTCTAACAATAATATGAACATCAGTTAAATAATATATGAACTGAATGTGTGTGTGTGGACTTGTGCTTGTGTGTGTGCTCTTGTTTGATTGGATCGCCTTGTTCAATCTGTGTTTAATGCTGACAATAGTGTCTTCCAGCTAATTAATGGCAGCTTTGAAACTAGGACTCACCACCATAAATCTAGCTCACACAAAGACACGCGCACACATGCCCGCACTCACGCATGCGCACACACATACACACACATGCACAGAAATGGAGACACTGCAGAGGCATGTGCATTTACACAAAATCTTTTTTACAAACACAGTGCATCTAGAGGCAGACACTTTTCTTTAGTTTCAGTTCTTGAGGGGGACATTTGTATCGGAGGAGATCTCCCACTGACACACATAGAACTACTGCATATAAGCTAAGCACACATGCTAACAAAGGCCCTGGCTTTTAAAAAACTCTGGAAAAAGTATCACGCAAATTGACATTGCAGTTCACATATTGTACATTAAGGAGTGTGTATAACTGTAAAACATCATACAGGGATTAAAAGGATGCAGATGATAGTTTCTCATTAAGAAAAATGTAAATATTTCAGGATAATGCAGCTTGAAATTTCACTTAGCAAGGTGTTCTAACTTGAAGTCACTGGCTTGAATGACTGAATGATGATTGATGACTTGAATGAATGACCTCTTGAGAGTACACTTGAGTTAGACCATGTTTTAAAGAACCATACATATCACATTAGCAGACGTATAATATTTTTTGGGAGTTAAAACTTTGCAGACCCTTAAGAGTGGTATGACAAAAAAACAGCTATTCACGATGGAGACGTGGATTTTGATATTGTGATTATATTGCAATCATAATCAATTTAAAAGCCCATTTAGATTAAAAAAGGCTTCACATAAATACTTTAATCAAAATAAATGTGAATTTCAATAGCTTATGGAGGAGTCGTTTAATCCACTTCATAAACCAATCAATCAAAAGAAAAATTGTAGCCTGTAAATGATATAAACAGATTAATTTGTGGTTGATGCACTTTTCAAAAATGGCACTTCCAAAGCTGAACTTTTTGTCTAAGTGTTTCTGTAAATTGATATAAAGAAAATTCATAAAAAATTAAGAGCAACAAAAAATATCAAACTACCGTGCTGAACAGACAATAGATATATCTTCAGGGAGCTAATACAACGTGTGCCAAAGTATGAACATTGTTCCTGAGAATGACAAACGATCTGTTGATCACTTTTGTCTGTTCCAGCTAGATGAATTGCACATGTAAACACAGGGATGTATTAATGAAATTAATTCAATTTAATTTAATTTGATATAAGTGGTAAATTATAAGTGTAAAATTCTAACATTTTTGTCTTTATACTAGCACTGGGATTAAAATAACTTTGATAGCTGTAGCTATTTTTGTTCTTATGTAAAATGAAGAAAGCACCCAGTGAAATTTCTCTGAAACACTTCAGATTTCATTCACACTGAATGCATGACATCATACGAAATCAATATTGATAGCCACCTTGCAATGTATGCACAAACTGTAACTGGTAAATTTTGGGCAGCGTTTCCCTTTACATTTAATTGAGTTATCACTCATAACAAATAGTTGCCTTTTGAAAGGTCTGACTTAAGAGTAATTTAGAGAGTAATTTAATTTATTTTAAACCTTTACCTAAAACATTTTTAGAGACATACAAAACTGGTGCTCATGCTGCTACCTTTTTGTAATAGATTTAATTAGCTATGTGCTGAATCTGACGTATGTGTGATAGTTGGTCTCAGTCCAGCAATGTGTGTAACAATGTTTAATAAACCTGTGTCAGCTCACAAGTGATTGGTTATTTTATATTTAATTTTTTATCTCTGTGTGAGTGTGTGCAGATATGCCAGTGGATCTCGGTCACTGATATGATTCATGACAATGGCAAGATGACTGTAGGCACACTGAGAGTGTACTGTCTGTTTTCCAAAAATACTTCATCTGACTAATATCATGGAGTAGGAAGTGTGTTTGCATATAAATATACAGTTAAAGAACCAACTACATATCAGTTTTATTTTTAATAGATTTTGGTCCTATATGTAGGTACAGGTATTATAAATCTAGGAGCAGATTTGCCTCTGAAAATGCTATAAGGCCTTCATGTATACACAATTTAATTTGCACACACATTGATTTAGCCCTATGATTTTTAACTTTTTGGCACTGACTATAGTGGCAGGATGTGATCCTTAACACTAAAAAATAACTACACACAGTCTCAGTTTACTTTTAGACTCTGTATTGCTGTCCAGTTTTATCTCTGCCTGCATTACCTCTGTATGAGTGTGATACAGCAGGTTAAAAATATCCCTTTACCTCTCAAAGGCTGGCTACCAACTATTGCCCTATGTCCTTGAATTCACCCATGTCTTGCATTTGGAAAAACAGGACTGCACGTGGTCTGTGCCCACCAAAAATTCATATTTGTATAAAATAGTAACCATTTTGGCTAAGGGATGAAACCAGTTTTAAATTACTTCAAGATGTTCCTCCAACAGCCATTTCTGACTTTATGCTTGCTTTTATTATAACACACTCAACACTTCATTTGAATTATTATCATACGATTTGGTGGCCATTTTTGAACTACAATTAAAAATTCTAGAGATATTAGTTCTTGAACAGGGTATAACCTAGTAACAACGTTCCTTTTTTTCTTCTACTGTTTTTTCAGTTTTAAAACTTTCACTCTTCAAACCCTAACCCCCTAAATTACTGGTAGTGACTGCATATTCTTTCACATCAAATTTTCCCTGCCCGCATTTAGTGGATTATACTACAATGTATGACCGAGTGATTCAGCAGATTATCATTCAGGTTTTAAACATCTGACATGCCATACTGCATTTTGGTTTGATTGGGGAGTTTTTCTTCTTCTGAAAGTGTCATCTGTATCACAGAGTGACTCAGCAGGCTATAAATACAGCTCTGGTCTGAATTTCCTTCAGACCCATATTTCTATTTTGTTCTGAAGTTATTCTTGTTCTTGGTCTTAGTATTGGACATCTGTATGACAGAATGTGATTCAGTCAGCTATAAATATGAATGGCCTTTCTGCTCGGCCAGCCACACGGATTAGCAACTCTTCCTGCTTTTCCACTGGGCTCAAAACACACTGCAGCAAGCTCTTGCTCTCTCTGTCACTCTCTCTCTCTGTCGCCCTCTCTTTCTCTCACTTATACACACACGCACACATTCACACTTACTAGAACTCACTACAACCTGCGCATGCATACACACTGGAAGAGAGGTGATGCTGAGTGTGAGAGTGTTGAGATGCAGCTGCCACTAGCCTGTCCTGAGCATACTAAAAATGATTTAAAATACCTGTTTTTTGTTACTTGTTTTGCTTTTTACATATTTAGATTTACAGAGGGTATGTGTGTTTGTGTGTCTGTGTGTAAATGGTTCAACTGTCCTCCATGACCATACCAGCCATAGCAAGTAATGTATGAATATGAAACTTCAGCTCTGTAATAACAGGTGGTCCATGGGGAGAGAATTGCAATGGCTGCCTCTGTTCTAAGATGGTCTTGATTATCAGTGGTTATGATCTGATGTATCATTTGGCTTCAGTTTGGCTGAACAGGGGAGAACAGATCATCTTGGGGAACATAGGAAGGTCAGAATGATTTATTTTACTTCAAAGAGCGCAAACTCAGGAACTTTCTACATATTATTGGGTAGCTAAGGCTTACAACACATTGAAAACAGATGTGATGGCTATGATTATGCGGATTACAGCAGAAATCTGTGAGTGTGGCATCAGATTAATTTAGACTCTTTGCTTTTAATTGTGTTTTACGATATAACAGTTGAGAATTTTAAGCAGTAAGTCCTTTATCCGTGTGGTTGAAAAACGATCTCCTTGCTTCTCCATATCAGCACCCAAAGCTTCTAAGAAGCAAAATTTATCTACACACAGACTCTGCAACATCTCTACTTACTAAAACAGCTGTGTGCATTGTGTAAAAGTTTATGGGAATAGGCCTAATTCTTGTTTGCATCGAATATCAAACCACACAATGTGTAGATTAAATAGCAAAGAACCTTGATCATGAAATATCAAGGTTCTTTAGTGCAGCTAAAATGGCTAATACATTTATGATTATGTTAAAGAAAAGTACAGATTATTGAGGACACCATAAATTCTATTCTACTGATATTTTCTGTTGCACATGCTTAATATTGGTACTCATAGGATGATCTGATTGGTGGGATCTGGTTTCAATGAAAATACTAAGGCTGGTAAATGATCCTCAGTTCAGGAGGAAATTAACAAGTGGCCACCAATGCCTTGGATTACATGCTACTATACTTACACACCAAGACATTCACACACCTGACAGCTACTTTGGTCTCTGTGACGAAGGGATTCTGATTGAATTAAGACAGTAAGATCTTATTATCCACAGATTGAATGTATCAATATATTTGTCTTTGCTGGTGTTATTAATAGTACCCAAGAGGCAACCAGATACCGAAGCATGGGGTGACAAACAGACCCTTGAGCTATTAATAGAAGGGGATGGAAAAACTATGGTCAACAAGCAGACTTAGTAAGCGAGAGAGGATAAGTCTCACACACACACTGAAGCCTCAAGAAGAAGGTGGGAAAAGAGCAGTGTGCCATTAGAATCCTCACTATTTGGACTGAAGTTAATTAAGAAAATGAAATCATGATAATGACACAAAAAGGATGAAAGGTTGTGACAAGTCGTTGATCGCAAATTAAAAATCATCTTGGCCTCAGGGTCGTTGTTTTCCTGTCTGCCTGTTTTGTCTCTAATCCAGATGTGTGGCATAGGCAGACTGGAAACAGGGCACCTTTCTTTTGTCAAAACTGCTTCGTGTCAGATCTTTCTTTGGAAATCTCTTTACATTGATATTAGGTAAAAAGCTAAACTAATAGATAACAAAATTTCTGGTGATGCTAAGGCTCAAGACACTTGATGCTAGGTTGTGCTGTATGTGAAATTAAGTGTAGGTTTACTGTAAGTCTATTTGAGCTTGGCTATAGGTGGTTATGGAAAATATTCTCTCACAAGGGGCAGCAACTGTTTCTCCCAGTAGACACAAGAGCATGTGCGACCCTTATCACTTTCAAACCGACAGCTTAAACTAGGGCAGGCTTCACATACAGATATAGAAAAATACACACAGACAGATACACACACGCACACACACACACACCTGAGTATGAAGGGCTGAATGCTTTGCTGTTTTCTGTGCTCTCAGTTTTTGGTTTGAATTAAATGGCAGGTGACCAGATGAGTATGGAGAGAAAGAAGAAGGAGTTGATCACTACCCAAATTGAGAATTAAAAGTCCCATCCCTTTCTCACACTCTTTCCATCAGATTACCATCGGCCATCCTGTGACCTTTGACCTGTGCACTTTATACCTCCATTAGCTGCATCTAGTGCTCCGTCACAACCGGTGAATAAGCAACAAACTTTGTAATGGCTACCTTGAAATAATTACATGCTAATACTGGCTGCATTTACATTCAAAACAGTTCTGAATACATATTGAAAATGTGCATCCTTGGTCTCTCATACTAGCTAATCAGGGGTTGGATATTAAGGAATATCATCTGCTTGAACATTAATGCATGGCTGCACCTTATTGTGCCTCAAAACAAAGCAATTAAATAACATGTCTTTGTTGTTAAGTGTCTTATTTTGTCACAGTGACAAGACTCATGCAGGTTCTTCTTACCTTTATAGATTACTCTAAGAAATGAGATCCCCCTTGTCTAATTCAAGCAAAACCTAAAACAAAAGAAAAGCAAACAACAACAAAACTTCAGCAGTTGCCCATTACATGGCTGGTCATGTTCCCTGGATGGCTGCATAGTCTATGGGATACACACCCTAGCAATTTCTACTGGGCAAGGCATGGCTGTTCTTTCAGAGCATAAAGGCTTTCATTTGCTGGATATTTTTACATTTTTATGCTGCATAGTCCAGCTCTCGAGAATAAAAGTATTCAGTAGGCAGCACAAAGGCCGAGTGAAACAAAAAGAGAGTGAGCAAAAAGGAGAATGAGAAAGAGAGATAGGGAATGTCAGCGCAGGAGAAAAAGGAAAAGTGAGCTAAAATTTAAGGGATATTTGGCTGCTCATGATTTGCTTGATTTAACACTTTGCAATGCTGAAATTAATCCAGTATGGAAAGAAGAGTGGAGGATTTGTACTCTGGATGTCTTTACAAAAGACTGATCAAAAATACTGTGCAGAATATATTATATCCCTGAATTATCTTCATGTTTTGCTTAGTCAGCTCAGTTACATTTGCTCTGATGATGTTACTCCACAGCGGCTATAGCGCTGTAAATGGCTTTACCAATTAAACCAATGCCTTAGAATGCATTGGTATCATTTTAAAATTCTCAAAAATGTATACTAAGCTTCTAACAAAAAAAGGCATAAGACACAAGGTAATGTCTATTTGCACTAATTCTCTGAGCAACACCAGGCAATGTCCTATCTTTGGTAATTCCATGAATACAGCGCTGAGGGGCAAAACATGCTGTCCTCCTGCTAATGAAGCTTTCAGCCCTGCGCCACAACCACACAATGACAGCTGGCAGGGGAGGGGCAGGAACTACATGCCATGAAATAAGAGGGGGTAAAAATTGATTAGCAATTTTCATTTGCGCTAAGCTAAACAAAAGAAGGCTGCTGCCCTATTCTGCATATCATCATGGGGTGGGAGAGGAGGAGGGTGGGCAATGTTGACGGTGTTGGGCTGGGGTGGGAAGTGATCTTTCAGAGCTCAAGGCATCCATTGTTTAGTTAGAGAGGATGTGGTTGTGTGTGTGTGTGTGTGTGTGTGTGTGTGTGTGTGTGTGTGTGTGTGTGTGTGTGTGTGTGTGTGTGTGTGTGTGTGTGGGGGGGGGAGAGAGGGGGGGGGGGGGAGAGAGAG
>VVHJ01031938.1:28386-49994 GCA_015107715.1 Tylochromis polylepis
ACCAAGAAGGAGAGTGATGGAGTGCTGCACCAGATGGCCTGGCCTCCACAGTCACCTAAACCCAATGGATATGGAGCGCAGAGTGAAGGCAAAAGGGCCAACAAGTGCTCAGCATTGACGTGTTCAGTTTTTCTTAAGGAAGTACAGGAGAATGTCTGCCGTTTGAAAGATTTAATTTGCTTCAGCAGTTGAAATTACAAGTTTACAGTGCTGGACCTCTATGTGAAATCAGCTGTCTGTCTTCACACAAAGGATGACCCTCAGATCAAGCCGTACAGTTTTATACCACAACAGTAACAAGTATTATTATGACTCTCTTCTTCCGGAAGTGACGTGGCAGTCCTGCCGTCTCCCTGCCAGATCTCCTTTCTCCGGGCACGTCTGGCCTCGCCTCGTATCTGCTCCTTTCCTGGAATAACAGAGACAAGACACCTCCCTGCCTAGCCTTGATTATTAATATTATCCTACTGATTCTATTTATTATCTAAGTTCGGGACATTCTATTTGGACTCCCTTGGCCAAGAAAGTATGATCCTGACTGTTAACCAGTTATGACATGTAAGCATGTTGGAAAGCCCTCAGCACTCTACATGTCAATCACGATAATTCAATTCAGTTATATCGCAGAATGAAGCTTCCGGCCCTCAAAACACGGAGTGCCAACTCTTTAATGAGCACATTGCAATGTGTATATAAAAATCATAAAAAACAGCTTTATTTAATCATTTTATTCCTAACAGCATCTCTGGGAACTCCTTCAAGACTGTTGGAAACCATTTCAGGTGACGACCTCGTGAAGCTCATGGAGAGAACGCCAAGAGTGTGCAAAGCAGTAATCAAAACAAAGGGCGGCTTTGCTTTGATTACTGGGTAGATTGAGAGAGAGATTATTCCTCTTTTTTTAAACTTTAAACCTGTTCATGTCACGGCCGGTCTGGCCTCGCCAGTTGACCCGTTAGTTTTAGGTGGGTGTGTTTTTTTGTGTCTCACTGTTCGCTTTCCTCCCCGCCCCGATGGTTGTTGGGTGGAGCTGCGGGTGACCCGGAAGGGACTCTTCGCACTGGAGCCGTCGAACCTGTGATCTATCATCTCACCAGCTGCCTCTAATCTTCCATCTCGGGGCAGACTGATTTAACGGTGTGATCGGGCGATAGTCAGCGCTGGATCGTTGAGTCACTCAGGGTAACGTAGCGGCGACAGACGTGTTTGTCGCTAGCCATAGTCTTAGAGGAGGGTTAGTTACTGTGGGCTTGTGTTTCTGCGCTTATCACTAGGAATCGGGACCGGAGGTGGAGCTCCGTAGGGGAATCGCTGGAGTGGATTATCCTTTAAAGTTCCCGGGTGGTTGCCCCACCACTGACGCGGCCAGGAGCTGGGGAGATGCCAGCTCAGACTTACATGTTTTTGGAAACTGTTACACTCTCTTTCACTGTAAATAAATTCACTGTCTCTCCAAGGGGAGTCCCACATCTGTGTCCTCTCCACCCACTCACCATGACACCTATACAGTTTGTGGATGCAGCTTGCAAACAAAACCACTTAGTGTTTGCGCTTAACCTTCCGACCTCTCATCCAAATACGGTCATATCTGGCTCAGTGAAACAAAATGGCATGAAATTTTAACTATAGCACTAATTAGCAATATCTGTGTCTGTGTGATCTTTATCTGATCGTCTTCTGGCACAAAAAACAACATATAATGGTGATAACACTAATGCCGAGCCCACATCATTATGTGACGTCACACTGGCTACTTCCATCTTTTACATACAGTCTATGGAGCTTGGATACAAGTTTGAGCTGCTCTATATTCTTAGTTAACTCGAAAACAACGTCTGAAGATGCAACGATTGAAAAGACGAGGACTTAATCAAATGGAGGTGACGTACTTCTGGATCTCCTCTGGAGTTAGTCGGTCGCCTCTCTGCTCTCCAGTCACCATGGCCAGCTCCTCCTTAAGTGACAGGATCTCTCTTTTCAAACTTGCAATCAGCTGAAATACACACCACATACACAAAAAGTGGGGATTAATGCACACATTTGCAAGTACAGTACTACACACAAACAGACGCTCATACACAAGCACGTGCAGACAGAAACTATCCAGCTGCTGCCAACTGATGAGACAATCCTGCTGAAAATGATCTTGCGGCTTATGTTGCTGATGCTTTCTGAGGTCAAACTTAAGTGATTCCAGACAAGTGAATACTGGAAGAAGAAAAATGCAGAAAGCAAAACACAAAATAGCATTAAACCTCAACGGTGGCTGTCTCTCCACACGTGTTTGGTAAGAACTCACCAAGCCAACAGGCTGCTGGCTGTCCGGGTCTGGTTACTCATATATATATATATACATATATATATATATATATATATATATATACATATATATGAAAGCAAAGTATGACACCAAGCCCAGACACTTAAATAAGTACTTAGACAGCCAGGTTTTGGAAAAAAAATACTTACAAGAAGAATTTATATTAATGTTAAAAAAATGAGCCTGAGAAACAATACTGATCAAGAAAGGTGTTTTTATTTAGAGCAAAAAGCCTCATTCCAGTAATTTATACTGACAGCAGTATGCTTCTTTATCACTGAGAACCAAGGCTCCTATAGAGATATTTCGATTAAAGAGGCTCAATAACAAAAGATAAAAGTGAATTCACCACCACAACCTTTACTCGCTGGAGATAAGAATGTGTCTCCCTCTTTTGAAAGGCTCCATGCCTAAAGAGGTCGGTCTAAGCAGCCTCATGTCAGTCTAGCAGAGGATTAGCTGCCATCTGGCTACCTAACACGTAAAGGATTAGTCAGTCAGTGATCACAGATTTGGACATTGCTCGTCTCCTGGGACGGTGTCAGTTCAGCTTGGTTTCATGAATGTGTTAATGCTCTATTAACTCTGCTTAATTCACTAAAACATGAGATGCCAGTGACTGTGGTGATTCTGGGGATAATGGTATGAGGAGACATGATTTGGTTAATCGTTTAAGGTCCTCTGAACTAACACTGCCAATCACCCACAAAGACATTTTAAACAGGAAATGCACTTCTTGTCCTTAAAGTGTCGGGCTGATCAGGGAATTAGCTCCACATGAGGAAAATCTTTGCGTGCAGAAAAAGAACAAACTGTCTATTACAACTTACAAAACAAATCTTTGTGTCAATAATAGTAGAGAAAATGCATTTTAAATTTTACTGCATGCTCGTATCATCTTAACACCAAAATATAGATTAACTGGTGACTCTGTAATACTTTGATCAACAACAAATTCATATGCATTTTTTTTACTTTTACTTTTATGTTTCTCTATAAATGTAAGTTGAAAAAAAACCATCTTCTTTGCAGATGTGTAATATTGCAAACATTTCCAATTTCAGTTATATTGATGTGGGACCATTTCACAACAACAGTTTCCTCATTGTGCATAGGCAGTACAACATTAAACAAAGAGAAGCACACTAATCAGGCGATTCCCTATGAGCAGCACTTGGAGACAGCGGGAAGGAAAAACTCCCTTTTAACAGGAAGAGTTCTCCAAAATGATCAGGCTGAAGGAGGGGCAGCTATATTCTACAACAAACTGTACGAATGTGTGCGTGAAAGCGGCTTGTATAGCTTTAATGGCAGAAGCTGGCTCCATGACCACTAAACAAATGTACAGTTTGCTAATAGTACAGCCATCTTTTGCATTAAATACCAATGAAAACCTCACGTTAAGATGCCCTCCTATTTAATCCTTTTGTGTTTCTGCAACAGAATTATTCAGTGGGATTAAATCCCACATGATGAGCAAGAGGTCAGAGGTGAGCCCACTTCTCATGTGGCACGACTTAACGTAAAGTGCTATGGTAAAATGAAAATGTGGATCTGGACAGCAAAAACATTCTAAATGACTGGCTCAATAACTTGGTATTTACACACTGGAAATTTGTTCAAAAAGAGGAAACGGTCCCAAAAGAGAAAAACAGAGACATGTAATTACATGTTAATGGTGGGGAAAATAGTCAAAGTTAATGGATCATGAAGTTACTGAAATGAAGCCAAACCCATTGTAATAAAAATTTTACATAAATCCCAAAATGAAACAACACACTAAACCCTCTAAAAACACAAGTGGCCATTGTTCTTTTTGTTAAAACCCCCTTATTTAAGTGTAAATCCTACTTAAATATCTCAACAGCAAAGAGCAAATGGAACAGAAATTAGCGACTGTGTGCAAGTGTCAGTCAGTGCCACTCCTGACACAGAACTGCTAAAGAGTTAAAGGTCACTGAGAATTAAATCAAGGACAAAGGTCAGACAGAGTGTCAGCCTCAAACTGAAAAGCCAAAGCAGCCAGGCACTCGAACACAACTTGAGACGCTTCTGAGAAGAAACAGATCTGTTGTGTGTTTTTGGAAAGGCGTGACATTGCTGTTTCAACCTCGATCACCCCACATCATCCCGTCCCTGTATTTATTGTATGCTTTAACACCAAACACCACATCTGACCACTCTTCACCAGAGCCGCTCCCTGTATCTCCTTTTTGGAGCTCGTGGTCTGATGTAATTCTTCCAGCTGCATCCCCAAAAGCTGCCCACCAGTTGTTGGTCAGCAGAATTGTGCAGTCTATTTCAGAGCGCCAAGCCCACACTGGCACCACAGTTTCAGGGCAGGCGCTGAATAAAAACGGACTCAAACCATGTGACTGATGATGTCAGCAAACCCTATGGAAACCCAACAACACAAATCTGATGATAGAAGAAACATCCAGATGTTAATTTTCCCTCTCTTACTCTCTACATTTATGTCTGTCACAGCCTATGTACTGACAAACACAATTAACTTTGAAACATTAAATAGCCCTAACTTTAAATTATACCTCCTCTTCTTAAAAACATACCCTCCATCCTGTGCACATAACCACCCACAAGTGTAAGCACTGCAGTATAACCACAGGTTACACCTTAAAAATGTATATGTGCAGTGTTACGCAGTATGCCACTCACAAACATGCTGCTATTATGGGGCCTCTTTTATAAAGGAAGATTAGGCAAAATTTCCCATTACAACAAAAGGTGTGCTAGGTTTTTATCCTCCACAACAAAATGTGAACACATGGGCTGAATTTCTTCTATGGTATAGTGCTACTTTGGTATTACAGACTAAAACAAGAAGCACTACACTAAACCAGTGATTCCCAACCAGGAGTACAAGTAACCCAAGGGATATACTACTAAAGCACTAACTTGGGGTACAAAGACATAGCTTTAGTGACATTTAATTAAAGAATGAAATGTCATGGAGCAGTTTCAAGAGACATTAATTTTAGTTTTAATCATCTTATCTTTTATCCAAAATAACAGCATGAAAACTATTGAAACGGCTTGCCAAAACTATGAATGAGCAGTTACAATTATTAGCTACCAGTATACACTCATGAGCCACTTTATTAGGTAGACTGTGCTATTACTGGGTTGGACCTTCTTTTGCCTTCAAAGGTCTTCATGGAATAGATTCAACAAGGTGGTGGAAACATTCCTTGGAGATTTTGGTCCAGATTTACATCATAGTATCACACAGTTGTTGCGGGTTTTCCAGCTGCACATCTCTGATGTTAATGTCTCATTACACTACATTCTAAAGATGCTCTATTGGATCTGATGACTTTAGAGGCCATTTGAGTACAGTGAACTTGAAGTGTCAAATTCACAAAAATGGTCAGCTGACCATATCTGTGGATGGGCATGGTCAGTAACAATACTCTTTAAATGCCGTGACAAAGTATTAAGAGGCCCAAAGTGTGCCAGTAAAATATCCCACACATCATTGCATCACCACCTGTCTCAACGGTTGATAAAAGGACAGATTAATGACCCAGGATTAAAAACCCCATGCAAGGATTTTCACACCAACTTCCTGAACATGTCTCTCTGGTTGGTGATAAGCAGGTGTCTGTTTGAGTCACAGGTATGCGCTAATCAGAGTTGTCTTTTAAAGCTGGATGTTGTTTGCGTTTTTGTGAATGCTGGCTTTAAATTTGGGAGGGTCACTAAATTAACCTCTGCTCAAACGCATAACCTCAAGCCAACGTTTTGGACCCTTTTAAGAATTAAAGAAAGAAGAATAATGGGAATATAAACACATAAATGCATCAGTGAGATGTGATTGTTACAATAGCTGCTGACAATCTCCACTGATGAACGCAGATTGGGATCAGCTGGGTCTAAATGAAGGATTAACACCAACACGAGTGCTCTTAGAGGAACTAACCCACGCAGCCTTATATGGTGCGGCCACTGCGGCTGACTTCATCATCATCACAGGTCACTTTCAACACCTCATTCTTTGCCTGTCAGTGAGAGACGTGTTCAGTGTTTTGTCTGGTCTGGCTGGTTTCCTGCTCCTCAGGATTTGAAGCCTGCAGGCTAGAGTATAGGACGAGACAAATCATTGTGAAAAGCAAACTTCAGGTTCTAAATCACCAAAGCCAGCGAGTCCAAGGCACAGTGTGCCTTCAGACGGGGCAGGCCAAAAATTGGAGTCAGTGTGTCCCCCCCAAACCACAATAAATGACATCACTCTGATCTGAATGCTGCACTGCTGCTGGCTTTGCATTTTCCTCAGTAAACTGGGCTGAGAGATAGATGAGACAGAAGCAATGAACATAAAATGAGAAACACACTAAAAATCCATAAACAGAGACAAGAGGTTTGCCCACGGAGGTTGAGTTTGCCTGGAGCTGTAACTGTGCCGGACCCAACTGGGAGCAGCCAGACACTGTCACAATTACTGAGCCGGCCGCAGACTCTCTTAAAAATACCTCTGTGGGGTTTGCAAGTGGCCAGCCAAGTCTTAGCAGCAGCAGTAGTACAGTAGCTGTCGACAGGGTGGGAGCAGAGGAAGTAGATATAGCAGTGATGACTTGCTACCATATATCCGCCCATTAGGCCTTTTCAACAACTACCAGGTCTGCACACTGCAACAGTGGAAGGTGTGACAGGTATTCTAAAGTATCTAGTATAACTACAATTACTATTTTGTTCCTGTTTTTGAGAATTGAAATTATTTAATTATTTCTGTGAGGCACATAGTAGCTTTGTTAAGAACAGTGTTATATAGTATAAGGTAATAGTATTGTATTTTGTATATATTCATGTCGTTTTCATTGTTCTTTTTAAGCACACTTTAAGAAGTTTGTACTGATAATGACTGTTAACAGCAGGCTTTTTATATAATATTATACGACAGTATATTTCTAACTAACTGGGCAGCTCAATCGTTTTCACTTGACCACTTTCTTTAAAGACATAACGCATTTTGGGATCAACTCGAAAGAAAGGCAGATGTGAAATTAAGTGAGGTCAGAGATCAAATGCGACATGACAGTTTGATGCAAACTATAATGTGATATACAGAATCCCCATTTACCAGCACCATCTCCTACAAAAACAAAGGGAGCAGAATTTTAAGCAAAGTTAAAAGTCATTTTAAGAAAGTTTGACCTTATTTGACCTTGAGGTCAGAGATCCAAAGTAATGTGATATTTAGAATTTTCATATATCATTCTCTTTATCTTTCCCTATGTTGTCAATACAAAAAATGACAGTAAGAAAATAGCTCTATACAGCATTATTATCATGTTGACCTTCGGATCATCTAGTGACCTTGACAGAGAGGTCAGAGGTCAAATATGAAATGAATAGTTTTAATGTTTATATGGTACTTTCTATATGATAATAATAGGCACCACACTTGCAAGAATCATAGTTTCGAATTTATTACGCTTTTTTAAACCAATAAATCATTAAATTGACCTTGAAGATCTCGGTGGATGTAAGCCTAACTTCAGTGGATTGTTAACATGACCCCACTCTACACCCCTACAAGTTTTATCAGAATTTATTCAAAACTTCTTGAGGTATTAGTCATGTCTTACTAAATTAATAAGTAACAGTACCACCCCAGAAAAAGCATTATTGGTTAATCCCATATACATAGATACCAAATAAAAATAATGAAATTCAGCCGACTACCCACTCTTGGATTTAAAAAAAAGGTCTCCTCATAGCTACATCTGGGGAAACACTACTCAGTGAGGAGTGCAATGTGTAATTTCTGCTTCCTTGCATGACTGTGTGCAAGGACATATGTATACACCAGACCCCAGCTGAATATTTTCTCAAGACGTTGGGAATTATTGGGAGAGAATATGCCATAACAGAATTGGAGGCATGTAAACAAGACAGAGAGAGATTGCAAACAGGACGTGTGAGCAGTCTAAATATCACAAGATGGACGGGCGTCCACGTGTTGAGGGTGGAAAACGGCTTCTTTCAGACTGACTGTGTCACAATGGAAAAACTAACTTGGTGCTGGAAACCCAAAGAGGACACTTAAGCACATGGTGGGTTACACTTAGTTTAGAAACTGGATTCTCACTGCCGTTCATTTGCCGATCAATTTAAGGTCTGGAAGCTTAAGGGAGGGTCTGGCCAAAATAAAACGGCACATTAAGTCATGCATCTGTGGTGTGATTGTGCAGCTCAGTGTCAGAATTTCGAGGGCCTGGTGAAGCAGTGCGAGTGTCTGATTGTCTCACCAGCGCAGGATCCAGTTCCTCGTTCAGTATTGCCTCGTTCTTGATGACAGCAACACGCTGTGCAAAGCGACACGTCGAGATGGACTCCTGAGGAAAATAGTTTGAAAAATCTGTCAGTGATCTTCTGTAGGAGGGAAAGAAAATTAATACCACACCATTACACCAACAATTTAGTCATCATGTGATACTGTACATTTTCTCAAAGGAATGCATGCAGAGACTCAACAAAGGTAACATTCTCACATTCTCAATGTGGCACTTTCTTTACAAAGCACACCTACAAAAGTAGTGTCCTAAAACTACAACAAAGTATTGTTTTCTGAGGGAATCTAGGAGACTTGTGTCTGAACATGTCCTCGTGGTAACCATGCTTACCTCGAGGTTCCTTCTCTCAGCTGCCATAGTGGCAATCATGGTGGTCATGCAGTTGCCCCCAAGACTGTCCCTCAGAACAGACGTCAACATGGAGTTTCTGTAGGGAATATGAGAACGATTCTTCTCTGACAGTGCTATGATGACCTGAGGAAGAGAAAAGTGCTGACATGACTGAGAAATACCACGCAAACCAGGGAAAAGCCAGCACACAACTCATGATTCAAAAGGTTGTCATTATTTCTGCATTATTTCTACAGTATTAATCACATCTTCACTAGATAAGACCTTTCTATCTGTAGGCTGCTTATATAATTCTACTGGCCAATCAATGAAGAGCCGACAAGGGACTAAACTGCAAAACAAAAATCTTGAAAACAGAAATCGGCCATTCCCTGCCAACAGTTTAGCTTTTTAATATGTAGTCAGCAGACGGACTCGAAACGTCCACACCCAAATCCTACAAATATGGGCCATTAGCCATTGAGTATCATTGTTGGGTTTATTACCAAGGGGCTTAAAAAGCTTAAAAATTAAGCCACTGCGGAAGTGGCAAAGACTGCAGTTTTTCTAGTGGCCACTTGAAGCTGACTCCAAAATCCCTTTAGACTTTCATGCTAAGATTTCCAACTTTAGAGCATTAAAGAGCCTATTGAAAGCCTGGCCTCTTTTTTGACTTCTATGGATAGGTTATAACACTTAATAACAACTGCGAGTGAATGTTATTTATAACTCATTAACATGGATAACAGAGATAGGGTGTGCTGACACAGTCTGCCAGCCTTCATCCATTAGTTTGGTCATTAAACTAGATCTTTTCAGTGTGTATGTGCAGTTGATGCCATTTGGAGCATTCTCAATGTGGTATAGAGCGTCCAAGCAGTCTATGCTTCAGTTTTAGTGAGTAAAATTCAACTATTTTATTAGTCCTTTATTTATTACCAGTTTCTCAATATGTGTCTGGTCTGTGCATTGCATCTGTACAGTTTATGAATGCAGTTTGCTAACCAAACTGACTCCATTCTCAAAAATGTAATGTATTGTACATCACTTGATACTTTTTAAAAAAGCAATATATTACATTACCTGTTTACTTGCTGTAGAAAGTAATTTATTTCTCTACTACTTTTGCAGTACTCTGCAAAATCTCCAGGGATGAACTGTCAAACTGTAGCCACTCTACGGAATCTAAAATATGATCTATTTTATGTTGTAGTCAATTTTTTTTCTTGCTGTAAAATTACCTTTACCAAGGACGGTATGTGATTGGTTCAGATTGCGCGCTTATCAGAATTACTTGTTGTGAGGTAGGGCAACATTGGATATGTAGTGTTATATTTTCACAAATACCACTGACATAGGAACAACTGTACGATATGAACTTTATGTTTTCAGCAAAATATCACAAATTACACTGGTTTCAGGGACTGAGTGCATAAATTGCTTGGAATTTTCTGCTCCTATTCTACTCTTATATCATTAGTGTATAGTTTTAGCAATGCTGTTGTTATTCTATAATGTAAAACTTAAAGAACTGAGAAAAAAAACATGAATGAGTAGGTCGATTATAACATAAAAACATGTATAAGAAAAAGTATTTATCCTTTCTAAAAGGAAAGATCCTTAATGTCTACAAAGTTATGATGCTTTGACTATGACCAGTAATTAAATTAAAAGGTTAGCCTTACAAAATTTTAATTAATCATATAGTGTATACAAAAGATGGGCTCCTCCTGGTCTAAACAGTAAATAGCAAAATCGCTAAGAAAATTATTCTACTCTTCCCTAAATCCAGCCTTGGTTAACACTTTACTGAGAGCATCCTTCAGGGAAGGCCTACCCTATTATTCACAATTGTATGAGTGTACAGTGTCTTTGAGTCAGCCCAGGGCTTCAAATCGGGCCTTCACAAATCAGTGGGAGATTTCACGTTATTTCCATCTTTTATATCCAGTCAGTGTTATTAACGCACAGGGAGTAGTACAAACAACGCAACCAAAGTCCTTGGGAAAGAGCTAAATTTCTGTTTGGTATCAGTAACAAGAAAACAAACATTAAATCAACTGATAGATTATATCTTTACACTAAACATGTTTTTCACTTCTAATCTGTATTACTATATAACAAATTTAACAAAGAATTTAACAAAGAAAAAAAGATGCCTACCTGTTCCAGGTAATGAAGAGAGAGGTTGATATACTTTGCATCGGTGAGCAGCTGCCCATTTAAACCAGTCTTGCTAACTCGGTCCGATCCTGCCAGATCCACCAGGTGGAGCTTGGATCGCCGCAGGGTGGCTGAACCGGGCTCACGCCTGCATAGGTGCACAGTGAATATACAGTGGGAGCGAGTGGACGCCTGGTTCATGGGAGTCTGAGGATGACAAAAGGGGTCAAGTGACAAGAATAGACTTTTAAAATTGCAGTAATTAGGTTTGTGTGAGAGTAATCTGAATCTGATAAACTGGTACACATGGTGAAAACAAAAACACAAAGGGGAGAATTAATTCTCCATTTCTGGTATTTTCTGATTCAAACAACAAAAAAAACGTGTTCCCTTTGATTCTTATTTTTTTCTCGTTCCCACTCATTTATAGATCAAAGTCACAGCATGTGTAACCAGTGCGCGGTGAACACATGGTAGCGGCTTGACAAAAGCTAAGGCTGATTTTCAGATGGCCACTGGAACAGCAGAAAGCAGGTTGAGACCAGAAGGAGACAGAAATAGACCATGAGTCACTCTGCACAAACAAGTTTTATTAACTAGAGGAGGATGAGGACATCGCTGACAGAATAAACAGAGGAAATGGACATTCACTGACATAGTGCTGAGCATGCACTTCTTGCACTTTGAACACATGATGCAGGTTCTATTAAGCAGCTTTTAATTAGAAAGGAGGTGCCATCTCATCTTGTATTAGCTTCTGATTCTGAGTGACACAAAAGGAAAAGCCTTTTGTGTCACTCTAAGTCATCTAGGATATTGACATGAGCCACTTTTTCTCTCTGCTAAAAAAGATCACCATAGACAGTCTAAAAAAGCTGCTCTGACTTCGACTTACTGTCGGTATAAATGTGCCAACACCAGGCTGTTAGGGTCATGACAGCTTATGACAGATCTTTCACTATCTTAACCCTCTGCTGTCATCCCTTTCCTCTGTGCAAATTCCCTTCACTCTGCACATGTTTTCTCCGTAAGGTATCCCCAAAGTAATGTGAGGCAGCCCTTATATGTTGAGCTGGGATCACATTCCTAATAGTTTTGCATAATGGGTCAAGGTTGGGGATAGAGTGTCCATGCTAAATTACAGAGTTTACTTCAGGAACCCTTTAGTCAAAAAAAGATTATTTCCATCTGTAGTCTTGTGGATTTGGATATATGTTGTGGGACCTACCATGTAGACAGATGGAAAACTTGAGGTGGAAAGTGCAGCAGCAAGACTGCAGAACAGAGCAGTGATGTAAATGATTGTAAGGAAGATGTTTATTAAATCAGAAAAAGCAAGAAAATGAGAAGCTGGTGCAAGGAGGGCTTGCAGATGCACAGCAGGCTAAAACTATTTAATTATAGAAAGCATAAATGCTCAGGTTATATCCCGTCTTTTGCCCTGTGGCATCTGGGATGGGCTCCAGCCCGCCTTCCTGACAGGAAGAAAATGGATGGATGGATGAATGAATGGATAGATCACAGTTCCAGAAGTCCTGGAGTAACTTAGCATATAAGCGTGCAGGCACACTGGGGACACCATGGATATTAATGGTCATAAACAGTGTGTCCACAGGGGAAATGATCCCAGTTCGAAACATATAAACTATGGAGTAACATCAGCACAATACCAGTTGTCTTCATTGGAGTCATGTCCTTTATTCTCCTGTGTTCTACACTGACCACATGCTGACCTTATGAGGACCTCACACTAACCGCACACAGTGTTGCAGGGGATCAGCAGAAAGTGGTGCTACAAACTGCTGAATATATGGAGATTGCTGAGCCAAAATACTGAGAGGGAAGCTGAAATTTGGCTATTTGTGTACAAACTTGTTAATAAATTTGATTCTGACTGGATTCTATTCTGGTTCTATGGACCCAACTCACCCCCATAAGGTCAAAAGGAAATCTGAGAGAAAAAGGGGAGAGGTCTAAGCTCCACATCCACATCCATGTGAAGATAAGAAAACAGAAAAGAGCAAATGAGAATAAACCTTTCCTGGTGAAGCTAAGGTGCGGACAAAGGGTTGAAAAAGTTTTTTTATTTTTTATTTTATTTCCTGTTCAATAAAGCTGTGGAGGGGATTGTCAAGTCTCAAAACGAGTGAGCTCACTGCCTGCGGAGTGCGATGTGATCCGATGTGTTATCTATTAGCCACATGGCTGGGAGTAACAGAAGAAAGAAAGCATTGCTTTTAACTTTACTGGAGGGTCTGCATGGAGCAAGAACTTAAGTGCTTATTCTGGCAGAGACCATTTGACCATGTGGAGGGTTCTTTGTTTGCTTCAGGCTCAAGAGAAACCTTCCTGTGATGAAGTCCCAAAGAGGACGAGTCAACAAAAGTCTGAATGTGGGTGGACAGCGGTCGGGTCTCCCCTGCCGCACAGCGCAACCCTTTAAAAGTTTTATAATGAAACTTCTGAGAATGTGTTTGCACTGAAATATCCCTGAAGGTTTCACAGCAGTCGACATAGGAAGCGTGTCAACCAAGCAGAGGCAAAACAAGTGTAATATTGTTCAGGGTTAGGGGTCTGACACTGGGGGACCACGGAAAGATATCAACGAATACAGAGTTATTTTCCATTCTTTGTGATTGTCCCACTGTCATTAATATAACCTCTGCTGAATTAGTCTCACCTGTGATCAAGTATTCTGTCCATCTTATTACTAGACTCCTATGTTTAACCTTGGCAGTTGCCAAATGGACTTGTTCTTGTCATAGTCGAGCAAGTGTTGTATTGTATTGTATTTTCCTTGTTTCTAATTTTTTCTCCCCTTATATTTTGAATTCCTCTGAATCCTTAATGTCCTTATTGCGGAACCTTTTGCTTGTTTTGTGGTTTTTGCCTTGTGTTCTGCTCTCTCTGTCTCACGTTTGTGTTACAATTCCTGTCTAGATGAGGCTCAATGGAATAACTGCATTATTTGATGTTCATATTTCCGCTTATTTTGTGATACTTGTATGAAACACTACCACCTACTAAACATATTACAAAGTTCCAGAAACTCCACCTTAGATCCTGAAACATCTACCATATTTTTTTTACATTGGTTTTGTTTCATGATAACATCACAGCCATGCAAAAAAACCGACTTCAACATTCTCATTAGGAATAAAGAGTCTGTCTGTTTGAAACCTGATTATCCTGTTCACTTTTACTGTCTGCTATTTACTTACAAACTACCGACACAAGTAAACGAGGTGAGATCAGCCTTTTGCTCCAAAGTTCAGGTTGCAAAGCAAAAGCTGACCCACCGCATGTCTCATCAGCGTGGGGAGTCTGGGCGTCTGAGTGTGGAAAAAAACAACACCACAACATAAACATAAATTACAGAGAGAATGCTTGGTTTTACTGGGGAAAAAAAACACGGTAAAAAGGACCACATGGGACCAAAATAATATTTTAGATGGGTCTTAAGGTAGCTTTTAGAAGGCATATTGCATTTGTGGACAAAAAATTCCTTTTACACTGCTTACCCCGGTAGTGGTTAGCGATATTTTTGTATGATGCCTACAATCCTAATTCTTAACACTGCTTTCATAGCATGTAAATTAAAAAGCAGAAGCCTTTATTTCCCTTTTTGTTCTTACTTCAGCGATCATACGATTGGTGTCTCCAAGGAAGAGTAGATTCAGAGCCTCCTCCTCACTCGCTGACTGCTGCAGAGACAGGTTCCTCAGATGGATGTTTTGGTCTTGATCCTCCATAATCATTACTTTTCTGAAAAAACAGAAAAAGAATCTTTGTTGGGGGAAATTATGAAAGACAAATGACAAGAAAACAGACAAAACCCCAATCATTCCAAGCTACAGCAATTACAAAAAAAAAAGAACTGAGTTATGTCATCCATTTCCCTCTCTTTACCAGGCGTCGTTCAGCTCTGAATCCAAACAAACCACACATGCATGTCAGTGTGGGCTGCGACCCAGTTTGTGCTTTATCTATCTGGGAGTTCATGATTTGATAACAGACAGGGCTTGCTTTTAAAAACAAACAGGTGATCGGTTCTTTCCCACATTAGGCACCCTTTGAAATACGGTGCTCTGAAGGAACCCCTGTGATCTCACCACATTATTTCCATCCCGCCACAGGGGCTGTGACAGTATGGCTACTGGACTGACATGTCAAAGAGGGTGGAATGAATTGCAAACACATGCAGATAATTATGCTAACATGTGTAGGCAATTGAGGTGGTTTGATAAAACAGAATTAATCTTAATGTGATTAAAAGCTGTGGCCTGGCAGAGTTGTTTTCCTAAACAGCCACGCCAACCCAAAATATAAATGTTTATTGTATTTTTACAAAAACCGAGAATGGATTAAGGTAATTTGCAGACTTCTGGCATCGAGAGGGTGGAAAACTGAGTATGTGATGGAAATAATAAATAAAGAAGAGAATGGGGTACTGTAGGCAGTGAAAGAGAGACATCAGTCAGTGCCACAGCTTCTCCTTGAATCAGCAAGTGTGGCCAGAGCATAGTTAACGACGGGCACTGTCTATTTCCAGAAGACTGTGATTTGTGGGTATCTAAACCTTGAGCTGGATTCTCTGTGAATGGAGAGGAGAAACCTAAATGGAGCTAGTACATGAAAATACTGGATAACACTCTCAGAAAAAGAGGTGACAGTAAAAGTCCATTTCTGTCGCTACAGGTAAACTCTACATGGGTATAACATAAATAACTTTTCTAAAAAAAAATTTTTTTAAAAAAAAGGAACACGTAGGAACATATGAATCCCTTGATTCTTCTAAATTTTAAGGTGCAAAAGCAGAAGACTGACTGTTTTCAGTCAAAGGTAGCTAAAATATTAATTTAGCTTTAAGTTACATGAAATGTAATTTAAAGTAAAGTATAAGTTACATACATAAATCCTGTGAAATCAACTGTGCTTTCTCCCTCAAGATGCTCTGCCAGGCCTTTACAGCAGCAACCCTCAGTTACCTCTTGTATGTAGTTCTTTCTGCATTCAGTTTTCAAATTAACACCTGAAAAGCACGCTCTACTGGGTTAAGATCAGGTGACTGTCTTGGCCTTTGAATAGCATCACATTTCTTTGCCTCGAGAAACTCTTGGGTAGCTTTTCTAGCTTGCTTTGGACCATTATCCATTTGCACTGTCCAATCAGTTTGCAGCATTTGGCTGAATCTGAGAAGAGCACAGCCCTGCACACTTCAGACTCCATCCTGCTACTTCTATCTGCAGTCACATCATCAATAAACAGTCCGCTGCATTGGCACGCCAATGCCATAATATTGCCTCCACCATGTGTGATAGATGATGTGGAATGCTTTGGATCATGAGTTGTTTCTCTCCGTCTCCATACTTTTATCATACCGTCATTCCCATTTAAATTCCCATTTAAGTTTCTTCAGTAAAAACATAAAACATCCAAGGTACCAATGCTTGTTTCTGTAAGTGTCATAGACACTTAATTGGTACAATTTTCCACTGAATCTAGGATATATCCCATCATATCAAATGTCATAGAAAGATTGTTAAAAACGACAACCAAATGGCACAAAGCTTAAATCTGTTTTTCAGTCCAGAAAACTTCAAGGGGATATCATCCATACTTATTAAGTTATGAGGGCTCAAAAAATGTCAGGAAATGAAAATAAAAACAAAACAAAACACAAAAACACACACACACACACAAAATTCAACCAATCCCTATCTACCATGAATGCCTATAACAGAAAATGTTCAAGAAAGTAATGTTTTCTGTGCCTTTATTAAATATACCATATTTATTGTAAATAAAAAAAGAGTTCATTCTGAGGTAATCTTTTTAAACATGTGTTTCAATTTACATGGAATGAGCCAGGTACAAACTTGTCACTACTACTGAAACATCCTATCATGGGTTGAATGGCAGTACCTCAGAAGGTACCACTGAAGGTAAAATAAAGTGATTTAGTTTCAGAGAGTGAAAATGATGCAAAAACAAAATGTCATCGCTGAAAATCCTGCTTTAAAATGAATATAAATATTGTGTGTGACACAAACAGGTAAAAAATTAAATGCACAGGCCAATGTCTAGACAGACGGAAATTATGATTGCAAAGAAAGATGGACACAAACCAGAAAAGAGGAGCACGATGGAAAAGAAGGAACGAACAAACAGGAAAAAGGCTTTGAGTACAGCAACAAAAGAGCCCAGGAAACACTGCGAACACGAGGCAGATGGACAAAAAAAAAGACCAGCTGCAGTGACCAGCTTTGAAAAACTATTTATCCACATGACTCTCTTGCTCCCCTGCAGTCTGCCACCAGGTTGACCACATCCATTGCTGTCCCACAGTCTCATTATGTCAGCTGGCAGTTCATAGTGGGCTGCTAAACACTAGAGTCTCTGTATTTCACCACACAATAACTGTGAGCCAGGCTGAGGTGGCTAAAACCGCAAGTGTTTAGGAGGATAATCAACCCAGCAGTTAGTGGACTTCACAACTTTAAAATAAGTGTATTTATCATGACATTAAAGGTAAAATATACACCATATGACCCTAGTCATTGACATGTGCAACAGCTTAAAAATAAGAAAAACGACACTGACGGTAGGTCTTCCAGTCGAGATGCTTCAGGTCTGGAATCCAGAAGGTCGTATCCCATCTCATTGTAGATCTCCAGATAAGAGATATGTGCGGTATAAACCATGCTGCTGTCCTGTGGAACAACAATAAATCACATAAAAGGAAGATTTACATATTTTTGACATTTTGCTGAAGCTAATAATAATAATAATGATAATAATAATGAGTACTTGGAAGAAAAAAACATGATTGTTATGTTCTGTACATCATCAACTGAAAAACAGGCAGATGAACAGCAGCTTGCTGACCTGGCTGAACCGTTCATATAGGTAGGAAAGGGTGCGAGGAATAATCCCACGATCACTGTACCGCTCAGCCCCTCCTGTGATGGTAAAGGTCTTCCCACTTCCTGTCTGGCCGTATGCAAATATGGTGCCATTATAGCCAGCCAACACACTGCAAAGACACCCACATTATTAGCACAGTTTTAGCAAAAAATTCAAGCTAAAGCAACAAAATGAAAGTATTTCTCTGTAAAGGAAGTAAATATCTGTTAGTAATGTCAGGTTTATACTTTTCAAGTTGTGTTTGACTCCTTGCTCTAAAAGTTGAAGACACGCAAATACATAAACACAGGCGACAAATTAAAGTAAAAGAAAGTTCCTTGGCATTGAATATAGTCTTTCAAAACCCATGATAGTGGTGGACAGTGCTGTCTAAAATCTCCCAATAGGTTCTTCATCTGATGAATATGAAGGCCGTGATATACATCGAGGGAGCTAAAACAGCTTTTATAAGTGAACTGAAGGGCCAAGTATCAGATAAATAAGACTTTCAGGTGTCTATGTATATGTATATATAATTTAAAAAACATTTATTTCTTTTTTTTTCTTTTCTTTTTTGCATGCAGAACAGCGAAGTGAACTGGACTCAAATTCCTTGTCTGTGTGCACAGCTTGGCCAGATGTGAATTTTTCTAATTCTGATTCTGATGACCTTAAATTCTTTAAATTTAAGTAAAACTGAGGTCACTGTGTTCACTTCCAGTTGTGGCTGTGCTGTGCTTCTCTTGGACATGGGCCCTTTGCAGCTGTATATAATATCAGCAGTAACCAACCTCAGTAATGCTCACAGTTATTCAAAAATGTTGCTGCTCATCTTTTAACGGGTACTCATAAACATGAGCACATTTACTCAATCATGGCTTCCTGCCTCTGGCTTCCCATTAATTTTTCCCATTATTTGTTTTTATAACTATTAACAGATCAGCACCAACTTACATATGTAAGCTGCTGACTCCAAAAGTCCTATTGAGGTCACTGGACCAGCTGCTCCTTGTAGTCCCTGAAGCTCGACTCAAAACTAGAGGTAATTGAGTTTTTTCAGCCACAGTCCTCAGATTTTGGAATCATCTCATTACCCACATTAGATGATCCCCTCATTTTTTGCTCCTTACCTTTTAACTCAGAATAAGAGTGGTGTCTTCTTGCCTTGTATTTATTGTTGTTTTTATTGTTTTGCTGTGTGCTGTTTTTAGTGCTGTACAGCACTTTGTCAAACTCTGTATTTAAAAAGTCCTATGCAAACAAAACTGGATTGGGTTGGACTTCCCTAAATGTCATCAATTCTTGCTCATATGCCTCCAATGACATCAGCATTTTAAAACTGAAAAAGACCATTGACTGTACTCTTTAGCAGACACCAGAGGCCTTTGTTAATTGAATGTGACACTTCAAATCCACAGGAACGGATGGCGACGGCGAGCAGAGAACTGCGATGGCGACAGATATCTGCCGGTGAAGGAGGAATGTCTTGGAGTGACAGAAAGAGCCCAAAACCACTCAACTGTAGCAGGTCCGGTAAATTTTGGTTTGGCACAGAAATGTCCTTCTGCACGTGCTCAGGGCCATGGAAACCAATGGTATTCAGTTCTGTCTGAATAAAATGAATTTCTAAAAATGATAGAGCTCACATGAGACAAAATTTATAGGCAAAACAAACTTTGTGTCTTCTTGGAAATAAACCAGCTAGTAATGGTAAAATGACAGAGGGGCCTCTGACACGCGAGCTTGGATCAAAGGTGTGGGTATACTGTGTGCTCCTGCTTTGCCAATAGTGAGGAAAAAGGATATCTTTACACTATATTTTTCGAGATGAATTATAAACGAACTTAAGCCTCTCACTTATTCTAATGGAATAGGCGAGCCAGGTTTTGAGCAGCGTGTGGGTTTCTTTCCCTGTGTTCCACACCCTGTACGAAAAGGGCGAGGGAAAAAACTGCATCTCAGTTAAAATAAAACACTGGGTCCACTTATGAGAACAGCGGTTGGTTGGTCAGCCAACGGGCGTCCATTTAATCTACTGTGAGTCATGGAAGTGATTGGCAGGCGGGGGGAAAAGACACAGGCTCAGTGTTTAGCTTAATGTCAGTACTAATGATGCGGCCTGGGCCCTGCCACTGAGGCTTGGGTGTTTCCCAATGCTTGTTCCTGTTTACACCTCAACTTTCCTGGAGATTGGAGACTGATCGCTCAAAAGTTCCTTGTTCTTTCTGTTGTTTAAATGAGAAGCTGTGTGTCCAACCTCTTCAGGTGCAAAGATAAAACTGAACAAACCCTAAGTGAACTTCAGCAGCAGGTTTGACAGCCTTGTGAAATAGATTACTGTCCCGATAGAGGGTTTGACGTGCCAGTCCGACATCATTTCACTGACTCTTCCCCTTGTGGAGCTATTAATGCTGGTTTGTTTTTAAACTACTGTGCTGGAGTTGAAATAACTGGTTCCAGTTACACCACAGCACAGACACAGACTTTAGTGCAAGTAAACGAGTTAGAGCTTTTGGCTAAACTTGAAGTGTGCCAAGTATGACAGAGTACCAACCAAAACAGCAACCTGACAGTTACTGCTAGCCGAGATGATAGGCAGCCGAGTTTTAGTGCAGCAACAGCGAAACTGCTGCAAATTCCTGAATGAAACAGAATAAGTTCAGAAGATATGGAGTACTTCTAAAGATCCAACTTATGTTCATATTAACATATTTGTCACCACAACAACAGCAGGTGACAAAGAGGATTGGATCCCAACTCAATTCAGCTAAACTCAATTTAAACAACATTCTGCTCACCATTTCTTAAATACCATTCATTGTTTTAACCATGACTGTCACCTTAATACCTTCATGTACATTTACTTCATTAGCATTTCACCTGTTTATCTCTTATATTTAGCTAAATATTTTGTTTTTGTCAAGGTTTGCTCTGGCAGACCATGTGAAGGTTGAAGTGTGGACCCAAAAGCAGACATGGGGAAACAAATCCTGATTTCAACTAAGAGTGAGCTGTTTATTAGAAACTGGGGCATAAAACAAAAACAAAAAATCAGGAGAAACCAAACGCAAAGCTGACATGGGGGGCCATGGGGTATCTGAGCTTAACACATAACAAACAGACAACCCAACAACGAACAAAGGGAAACTAACACAGTATACAGTGGCTTGCAAAAGTATTCGGCCCCCTTGAACTTTTCCACATTTTGTCACATTACAGCCACAAACATGAATCAGTTTTATTGGAATTCCACGTGAAAGACCAATACAAAGTGGTGTACACGTGAGAAGTGGAACGAAAATCATACATGATTCCAAACATTTTTTACAAATAAATAACTGCAAAGTGGGGTGTGCGTAATTATTCAGCCCCCTGAGTCAATACTTTGTAGAACCACCTTTTGCTGCAATTACAGCTGCCAGTCTTTTAGGGTATATCTCTACCAGCTTTGCACATCTAGAGACTGAAATTCTTGCCCATTCTTCTTTGCAAAACAGCTCCAGCTCAGTCAGATTAGATGGACAGCGTTTGTGAACAGCAGTTTTCAGATCTTGCCACAGATTCTCGATTGGATT
>VVHJ01031939.1:0-23387 GCA_015107715.1 Tylochromis polylepis
CCTAAAAGAAATAAAAAAAAAAAAAAAAAAAAAAAAAATAAATAAAAAAAAAAAGCAAAAAAAGAATGATAGATATTAAATCAAAAACGGCAAACAGAGCATTTGCAGTGTACTGGTAGATATTTTGAAAGCGGCATTATTAGCACAGAACACTTCATCATCAACCTGAATACTTTTTTCAAAGCTCACATAACTTTCCCCCACTTATAACTGAGTTTTTATGAGTTGGTTGCTACGGGTCCGACTGCCCTCACAAATCACTGTGGATCATCAATCACAAGTGAGTGATCCTGCCTGTGTGGGTAGTACAGCCAATTGGGAATTAGCATGACAAATTATAACATTAAAATGAGTAACTGGTAACTTAGGGTTGGTGATTCTAACAAACACACTCGCTGATTATTAGACTGATGGTTGGTATAGCTTTCTCACCCTGAGGACAAGTGTTTTCAAATGATATGCTAGTTGTTTCTCACCTGCACGTTGGTGGGTCTGGATTTCCTCCAGGCCAGTGAGAGTTCGAAGAGACCTGCGTTCTTTGAAGGCCACAACAGGTAGCATATCCTCCTGACTGTTCAGCCCCAGCTGTGTGGTTTTAGTTCCCACTGGCACCTTGGTTGTATCTTCTATCGTTCCATTGTGCACAGGCTGTGTGTTTTCCTTTGGTTGGGCTTCATTTGACAAAATCCTCACTGGAACAGATTTCTGTGATAAAAGACATTAATCATTTTAGTCAAGGACAAGTTATGTGGCTTTTAAAAGTTACGCTGATTGTTTAATAGTTGATGCAGAATGTGCATCATGAGAGACCTGAGGCAGTCTACTTTTTTAAAAACTGAGCACTTAATCTCACCGTATCTGGAGAATCGGTCCTTCTGGTTCTCCGCATGATCTCCTCAAGTCGCTGGAAAAAAAACAAAACAACATTCACTGAAATACTTTCACTCAGAGAATACATTCAGTGTCTTTCATAAAACAGATTTTTTTGGCACACCCTGTTTCCATAATAAATTTAAAAATGCTGACAAGTTAAAGGTAAAATAGTAAAACATCTACTTTTGAAAATGCTGTCTGTAATAATTTTTTGATAAACACGGTGATGGCTACAAGCCAAAATGAAGCAATTTTTATTGCAGAGTCTCCTGATGTTCTAAGGAACAAGGATACCAATTTTCAGCCTCGTCCCTTGTGTACAGAAATGTCTTCGGGCTCTGTAAAACTCTGAAAGATATTAGTGATCACAGTGGATGAACTCTCCAAATTATTTAGAATTAAAAAGGTTATTCTGAAATGGCTAAAATATTTTGTCCATGCAGTCTTTCACAGAGTGATGAACCCCGGTGCAGCTTTATTTCTCAGTCTCTTCGAGTATAAAAAGTTTCTTGTTCTTTTTATACTCGATCATTTCACTTCTTAACTTCATAAGTTGTCAGATTTTGGTGTTTTGTGGGGTTTTTTAGCATTACAAAACAGTCCCATTTTCGTTGTTGTCCATGCCCCAATTCTTATTAAACATGTTGCAGGAATCAAGTTCAAACAATTAATGGAAACATTAAAATGTCTTTTAAATATTTTCAGTTACACAGTGTCCATTTTTCTCATTGTACCTTCTTTTTTTAAGTGGGCTGTATTAATTTTTTTTTTTATTAATTCAGGTAATGTGTGGACAGAGCTGTATATAGAACTGGTCGTCTTACTTTGAAATCCTAATATCTGACAAATTTATCACCTTTCTCCTTGCTTGGCGCTCTGCCTCCTCTTTCTGTGCGAGCATTTCCCGCTCTTGTTTCAACTGCTCTGCTCGTGCTTGCTCTTTGGCTAGTTCCTCCTCTCTCTGCACAGACAGGTAAAAACATTAAGTAAGAGAATGTGAATGTGAATAGAAAACCAAATTTATCTACGAATATAATGCATGATAACAAAAAACATTTCTGTTGCCCACCTGTTTCTGCAAGAGGGCAGCTTCCCTCATAGCCTGAGCTCTCTCTTCCTCAGCTCGTCTTTGCTCTTCTTGCTCCCTTCTCCTCTTCTCCTCTATGAGACGCTGAGCCTCAGCCTGCTGTCGTGCTCGCTCCTCTGCCCTCCTGCGCTCAAGTTCTTCACGGCTCCGCCTGGATGTTATTAGTAATACAACATTCTTAAAAGCTTGTTAATACATATTGTTGCCATGTACTTGGATGTGCTTTTTTACCTTTCAGCCTCCTCCCTCTGTAAGCGCTCCTGCTCCTCTTTCTCCCGCTGTAGTCGGGCCTCTCTCCTCTTTTCAGCCAGGAGACGTGAGGCCTCCTCTGGGTCAGTAGTTCCAGCTGAGGGGCGGGACATGACTTCAGGAGTCTGTGGAGCTGGACAAGGAGGCATTTTGGAGAAACCTAAAGAGAAATAATTTACACTTCAGCATAAATATCCCGGAAACACATTGACACGCTTTTTGCTAGATACATTTTTCTAGCTTACGTCCATCTCCTGCTGTTCTGTTTGATATCACTTTGTCTTTGTCAGGCAGGTTTGAACTTGGAGTCTCCTGTGGATTTTCTCCCCTCAGTTTCTCTTGCTGAACTTTTACTGATGTCCTGATAGACCTGGAGTTACCAGGAGAGAGGGCAGAGTTGCAAACAGCAGCCTCTTCCTCAGGGACTGATGGGAGCTCAGGCTGGAGCGGGGTTGGCTGTTTGATGACTGATCTTTGGGAGGTCCTTTAAGAGAAATTAGAGGGGAGCAGATGTACCACTTTGTTCACATTACTGCCGCTCTGTCGTGGATGCACAGTTGTGGCACTTTACCTACCGTTCTGATGATGGAGAGGATGTTCTGCTCGGCATCACAGCTGATTTTGCACTGATGTTGATGGCATTTGATTGGACGTTTGAACCACTACTTGAGGTTCTCTTAACAATGTTTTGTTGCTTTGCTGCTTTTATCTAGATCAAAAGAAGATGTTATTTCCATTTCAAAACTCTGACTGAAAAAAACAGCTGGCTGATTGTAAAGATTTGTAATGAAAAGAAACAGCTAGCTATACCTGTGCCACACTGATGCTTCTGTGCTGGCTGTTGTGAGAACCAGAGGAAGCAGATGGCCTGTTGTGGACTGAACCAGAGTGATGCCGGGGTTTGTGAGTGGTCGTGGTATTCATGGAGTGGAATGAAACTGCACGGCGACAAACATGGACAACTGAGCCAGTGTTTTGCGCCATAATTATGGAAAATTGGAGAACAATGCACAAATGGAGGGAACAGTGAAAAGGATGGAAATATGAAGCAGTGTATCAGCAGAGAGAAAAGCAGCAGCGTTAGAGACCACAGGGCCCTGAGATGTTAGTTGTTGTAGCAACAGAAGTGCCTTAATGTTAAATTGAAATAAGTACATTCTTCTATTATGGGGGAGAGTACCTTGTTCTCCTGACTGACAACCAGCACTCTTGCTCCTGGCCAGATAAGAGCATGTGGGGGTAAGGAGACGACTGACCAGGTTCTTCTCCCATGTGGTCAGTGGCAAGCGATGTGGAACTAGTGTATTAATCAGTGTAAAGTTTTAAATGCAGCAAAAACAGAAGATAAGGCATGCCAAGAATTGTTGTGTTAAGATATCTCACAGAGACAACAGATACTGCAAGCAGGTTGTTATGAGTTTAGGAAGATTATGTTAGAAAAAAAAAGAGAGAGAGAAAAGAAACCACATTCACCTAGCTTACCATTTTTAGTGAGCTTTCTTCCTCTTGCGTTTTGACTCAGGTTCTGTTGGGCCTTTTGGCTCTTCTCTAGTGTCCTACGCACTGCAGATTCATATCGTTCCTTAATTCAGAAACACCTTTGAGTTAATTTTACTTATGCAAGTCGCAGAGCCTGAACAGTGAACTCATCAGCATTGCTAGAAATAAAATACTCGATATCCACCATCAAAACTCACTCTCTCCTCTTTGAGCCTCTGCTTCCGCTTCTCTTCCACAGCAGCACGCCTCCTCTCCTCTTTGAGCCTCTGCTCCAGGAGTTTCTTCTTGCGCTTCTGCAGTTGTTGCTCATAGTAAAGCCTGGCCCGCTGCTCCCGCTCTAACCTGCTCACTTCCCGAGAGGCTAAGAATGAACAAAGCAGTACAAAATAGATTTTTATGTATGTAAATATTATTAGAAATTGAGGTCAGTGTACTAGCAGTGACATGTGAATATTACCATCATGTAGGGGCCCACATACCAAGTAGCTTCTGATGCTCTTCTCTTCTTTCTCGTGCGGCTTTCAGCCTCTCGTCAACATTTAGACCATTACCTGCTGGGATATGATATAATAGCAGGTTTACTTCCATCAAACCACAAAACGCTAATAAAGGTAGCCTTACAAAATTAAAACAACATGGCCTGACATCAATGTGAGAGTGAGTGTGCTCTCACAAACCTGCAGCAGCCCGCAGAGTAACTGTGTTGCAGCTGTTGACAGAACAGGTTGCTTTCTTCACTATCGCTGAAATTGGTTTGTGATAAGAGCCATTTTCTGTCAGAGAGGAAAAAAACTGAATCTTATTCTGTGAAAAAGTCTCTCGTCAAAGCTTTATTTTTTAATTAAACTGACACTCATTACCCAGATCATTGGAACTGTCTCTGTCTGTAAACAGGCACAAGTTTCTAAAGCTAAATTGTTTAAAGTGGCCCTTGGATACAAACTCAAATCAAATCAGCTTTTAAGAAGCTGTCCCAAACAGTGGTGGTTCAGGACTGTTTGGCCCCAGGGTCAGCTCCACATGAAAGAGCCTTTATGAAGTGCCTACATATAAAAGGCTAGCACCTGATCAGTCCTCATGAGTACAGCTGAATCAAACACTGTAAAAGGTTAAGATAGAGTGGCACACGCAAGACTGAAGACTAATTGGTTTAAAAAAGGTGTTTCTTTAGGGCTATACTGTATACTGGTGTCGTTAGTTTATTATGTAATATGTACAAACAGACGCCTTGTTATTTTGTTCACTGTAGTCATGTGCAAAGCTTTCTCAAGAGGAGTCCATAATCTGTATGATCAACTAATCATCGATATGGTGAAATGATCCTGTGATTGTAATCTACAATCTCTGATTCAATGAAAAGGCAGTTTTGATAAGATAATCCATACAAGCACAGAAAAAGGCTACTAACCTTCTGTTTTTTCAAATCTGTTTCCCTTCCCTTGGCTTTCGATGGTACGTGTAGAAAGAGGTCCCTGCGATGGAGGGATGACACACTGTTTCTTCTGCACAGCCATGCTATGTACTGAACCTGGCATACCAATGCTCTCACTCAAAACCCCCCTTCCTTTCTCTCCTCCTCCTCCTCTTTTGAATTTCTATTTCAAGATGCCTCTGGGTCCTCGGTTAAGTGTGCTGTGCGTGGAACTGCCTCCTGCATCAGCTGCTTGTTCATCTGTGCCTCACAAATAAACAGGGAGAGGAGCAAGAATACAAAGCCTTTAGTTATACCCGTGTCCAATGGATTGGAAAATATTAAGGCAGGGTTATTCACATTGAAAATTTCCTCCAGTCTTCTTCAGGGTTAGGAAGGTCTGAAGAGATTCTAAGTCTCTGTGAGTCTCATCTATAAAAAGGCTACTCCCCCTTTAAAGATCTCACCCTTGTGAGCTGCTCTGCTTTACTTTCACATAATATAGCTGTGTCACTTTAATTCCCCCACCTCACTGCCTCTTTGCTAGATGGAAGCAGGCAAAGGGATGCAGCATTTCCTGGAGGCCGTAAAAAATTGAAGCAAACGTCAGAGCTTGCCATCATGTATAATTACCATTGCGTCACAGCTGCAATATCCAATGACATATATTGCCTGGACATTAACTGGCTGTGATGCAGTTAGTGTTCATAACAGATGAGGCGAAAATGGCCTCTTTTTCCCTATGATTCATCCTTGATGAATGAAATAGTCTGACCACTAGATGGAGGGCTTTCTTTAAAGAAACAGCTTCAGCTATATCCACCCAGTTTTGACACAAATGTGATGTTTTTACTTAAGGTAACTAGTGTTGTTATTAATTTATGTGACTTACTTCTTGAATTTGAAGCAGTACATTATGACTTAGACAGCTGACCAGCAGTCCATGTGGTACACTTATTTTTAACCTTAACCTGTCACCTCCATTTTCCTTAGAAAAGTTTAAAAGACAGCAGCACCATTCAATAAATTTCCACTCCACTTAGAAATCGACTGAAAACAGAAAGTATGTATACCTCACATGGATATTTGATTTAAGGCTACAAAATGATTTAAATGGAAAATTTGATACCAGAGTGTTATTTTCTAATATTCTTAGAACATTTTGTGACAAGTATAATGTGGATAATTCAAGCCTACACTGCACATTCAGAGATTGGATTATCAGGGAGATTCCAGGAGTTAAAGTTATTAAATACAATTTTCCTTTTAACTTGGGTCTCTTAAACTCATCACCACTTTCTCTGTAAATATCTTGGATACTTATTTTATTCAGTTCTTTTATTTTTAGATTTTATATAATTTGGTATTTTAATCACCAATCACCACCATTTAATGAAACACAATTTTCAGCAACTTCACTCCAGTAAAACAGTTATTTATGACAAAACTATTTAAAACTTCAACATTTAATCACAAATGTATAAAGGCTTAGTGGCATACAAATTGCATGCAGTGTTATGCATTTAATCTTTGATTATTTTGCAAAGTTTTTATGCTGTCTGACAAATAACATTTAAAAAAAATGTAATATTACACATCAATAAATGAGTTCAATCAAATGAACGCATGAATTTTAAATTACATCCTTGTGTTCAATCAATATTAGCTGCAAAGGACTGATTATAAGAACAGGGTGTTTAACCTGATAACAGCTCCTTGTTTCTTCCTTGTTGCCATCACAACATAAAACACCATTAAAGATGGTAATCATCTGCCAAGTTGAGCAAGAGATAATTCTCTTTCTATGGTTAGCTGGAAAAAACACTAAGCTAGCATGGCTGTTAGCTTAGCTAGTTTCTTCATGCTATTGAATATTAAAAACACAGTTTTTATCAGATGAACTTTTTCTACAAAGTTTAGCTTTTTATAATGTTATTAGCAAATATCTACTCATAAATAGATAGTTTTGAGAGAAAAGCAAACATTTTATGTGCATCTTCTATTAAACTGTTAGCATTAAATTTAGCTAAAACAAAGTCTATACTGTCTCTGAGTAAACTTAGAAAGATCCAAACAGGGACCAGGAAAGAACTGTGCTGGTGCAGTTTGAGTTGAACTGTTAATAATAATAATAACTAGACAATGAAACTTTTTTCACTAAACGAATCCTAAAATAAATAAATAGCTAAATAACTGTGTGATAACTTATCTGTCCCAAGCTTAGAAAAGTACAGAATGTAATTTACAGTTAGGTCATGACCAATCCTGTCTGTAGGAAATTATTAGTAATAACCCTAACAAAGTTTTCCTTCCTGTTTTCCTTCTCTCACCCCAACCGGTCACAGCAGATGGCCGCCCCTCCCTGAGCCTGGTTCTGCCAGAGGTTTCTTCCTGTTAAAAGGGAGTTTTTCCTTCCCACTGTCACCAATGTGTTTGCTCATAGGGGGTCATATGATTGCTGGGTTTTTCTCTGTATCTATTATTGTATGATCTACTGTACAATATAAAGCGCCTTGAGGCGACTATTGTTGTGATTTGGCGCTATATAAATAAAACTGAACTGAAGTGAATTGAATACCCAAAGAGCTATTAACTGAAAACTTGGTATCGCTCATAAAGGTGTGCAGCGTCTCTTTAAAAAAAAAATTTGAGGAAATTGCATGGAGGCTTCAAGAAGTGGCAGGTTTCAAAAAACAAAAAAACAAAAAACAAAACAAAACAAAAAAATCCAACCGACACAGAACCTGTGAGATGCATTTAGGTGGTAAGGTGATCTTTTCATCAACACTGTTGGTCAAAGCTTTATCAGAAATGGTCTGAGGTATGCCAAATTACACAAGAACTTGACTGAAAATCAGTAGCAACTGGTCTGATGAAGTGATTAATCCAAATTGTTGAGGATACATATGGAGGAGGTTAGGAAAAAGGTGCAACAGTGATTGTCTACAACCACCTGCAAAACATGGTGGAGGCTCTCTCCGTTTACAATCAGATTTGAGCCACCATGTAATGGCATCTGGAAAGCATCACCAGTGTAGTAAAAGCATACTTAGATAGGGAAACACAGAAAGCAGCACTATCAGTCATGGATTCACCTCTCCAGAGCCTGGACCTCAACATTTTTTAAGCATCTTGGGATGGGATCATCATGACAGTGAACAGAACAAAAGGCAGCCAACATCCAAAGAAGAGCTTTGAATGTTCTTCAAGTAGCCTGGAGGTCTATTCCTGAAAACTACTTCAACAAATTACAAGAAAGCTGCCTAAGAGAGTTCAGAACAAAGGTGGTCATGCCAAATACTGAGATTCAATTTTTTTGCTGTTTTTGCCTTATATTCTGCATTTCCATATATGTTTGCAGATATTTTTTAATTACTGCACCCATTTCCTATTTTCCTAGCAAAATACAAAGAAATGAGGGCTGTTCAAGTCTTTTGTACACACCTGTATATGATAAACAGCAGACTTAAAATGATCAGACTAAATATATATTGTATTTCCTTTGCAATAACTCAACATCAGTATCTATAGCTTCTACTCTTTGCATGAGTAAGTCTGTTTTGCATCTTTTTAGCCTACCAATACTTGAAGCCTCTTACAGATGAGAACTTCTGGATAGTCTTTACACAGAAGTGTATGTTTTTTATGAATATTCCTGTGTCTCTGTGTGCATCTGTGAAAGCCTGTCTGCATGTGCCAACATACCGCCTCGACCCAGGCGTGTACCAGCTGCTGGGTATCCTGGCGCGCCAGCTGGCACAGTCCGAGGATGGCCTGACGCTGCTCGTGACTGGTGTAGGCCGAATCAGTGAAGTCCTCTGTCCGCTCGACCAGAGCCTCCAGCTGGCTGGACATGCTCTGCGGTGACAAGGAGTATAGGTTCTCCCGCAGGCACTCCACAATGGACTGCAGAAGGCAGGGTGGGGGAAAGTTGGGAATTGCGGGTTGTGAACAGAAGGAGCATTTGGAGGGTAGATGAGAAGAGATCTCAGCCATTAAAAGCAGCCGGGACAATCATTAAAAGCAATAACCATCTCAGGCCTTTTCATTAAAATACTTTCCCCTTTCTTTCATCTCAGTGGAAAAGACCCCTCCTTAAAAAATGTTTTTACAAGTGATCGTTTGTTTCATCTGCCAGCGCACACGGAGAAGAAAGAAGATTAGTAAGCATGAGGTAGGTTTACTGGCGATTCACTCAACCATATGAGCCAAATTACTAAATGAGTAGGTCTGCTCCTCTGTGTTGATTGTTCGAGTCACATCTGAAGCTACAGCAAACACGGTGAATGCAACAAATGCCAATTCTGTGACCACAAATCAACACTCCAAAAATCTGAGGATGAATAAGCCCCGTTACTGCTGAGAAAGACTGCGCTGCCGTGATGCTTGAATAGCGCTTTGCGTTAACAAAAGAGGATCACTACTCAACTTCATGGGCTAACACACGTCAGCGTCATTAATCTGAAGCCTTCACCATGACTCGTGCGAAGTGTAATCTCTAAACCTACCTTAAATTCCTTCATGCCATTGTAGATGCTGGCAGGAAGGATCCTGTTCTCCCCAGAGCTCCGTGCCTCAGTGACAATCTCGATGACCTGCTCCAGGGCACAGCGCATTCGGTGGAACACGGCGTCTTTGTTGATCCGCGCTGACTCACAGTCTGGGTGCCTCAGGCAAGTCTTTGGAAGGGATAAGATGTGAAATGTCAAACCTCCAAGCCTGTCGTGCTCTTTCGAACTTCTGTCATTTTTCATGTTTTTTTTCCAACCACAGATACCATTTTTCTTTTATGATGATGTGACTTTGGCTTTATTATTAACACTGATCAAAGTGTGCCAAAAATCTTGAGTCTTAAGAAACCCGAGAAGGCTTTAAATCTTTAAGGCGAACAGACTTTATAAACCTTGCCTCGAGGCCCAGTGTTGGTGGGCCAGCAGTTTACCTTGGAGGCTGTGAGGAGCATCATGGTGCACTTCTCCAGCACTGCTCTAGCTGCTGCCATCCGGGCTTTCTTCTTCTCATCCTTCAAGTCCTGCAGTGCAAACGCACACACACACACACCAGATGGCTTTGGGTGGCTTTACTTAAGTTACAGTGTCTTAGAACTCTCAGGGTGAGCAAGGGACATGAAGCATCAAAGCTATTCAACAAATCTTTCATGCTGTGTGAAGGGACGCCCCAAATGAAACACAGATCCGTTTCCAAGTTATACACATTAAACTTAATAGGTGAGCTGTCAGCTATCAAAAAGGGATGCTACCGGAATAGAAAAGAACATACACTGTGTATGACCTGCCGCATCTTCTTTGTGTACTCCACTCAGAAATAGGCAGCTTGAATTATGTAGATACTGGATTTGGAAAAGGCAGCTGAATCAACTCCTTTCTGGGCACTTCGCCATAGATTACAAAGACGGTGTGATTATCTGTCATTATTTTCCCCTCTGTGCTTGCCTGGCCTCAATAGATGAAGATGGTAGATTTTCGAGGGCAATGTGTGTGTGTGTGTGTGTGTGTGTGTGTGTGTGAGCGTTTGAGTTGGAGTTGACACGCACACGCACACGCACACACACAAAACAGGGTGGCAAATGAGGGGAGAGAGCATTAGCAGCAACGAGGAGCGTTAGAGAGAGACGTGACGTGTGTGTCAAAACACGAGACCTGATGAAATTCAGAAAGAGGGATGGTCGATCCTCCCCTCCCTGCAGAGATATCGCAGCCGTTGCACTTTGCATCAACTTCTGCAGGCAAAGCGCTTTAGCTGCAGAGGCTGGATGTGTGGATCAAAATGGGATTAGAAGTCTCTGACAGTACAAAGTTAGCGGCCTGAAGTTGGACTGTTTTTGAAGCTTTGAGCAAAAGTTTTGTCTTGCAAATTTGCTGCAGGATAGCTGATATATTGCAAAGAGAAAGGCCTGCTGAAAGCACAACACAGAATCGTGTTGTAAACTGTATTTGAGAGATGTGAGTCATAACTGACCTGTGCATTTCTTTTATGGATTGAGACATTG
This sequence comes from Tylochromis polylepis, assembly GCA_015107715.1. NCBI lineage: Eukaryota > Metazoa > Chordata > Actinopteri > Cichliformes > Cichlidae > Tylochromis > Tylochromis polylepis. The sequence goes on from VVHJ01031939.1 coordinate 11,131, forward strand.
GTTGGGAGAATAAATAGACACAGAAAGAGATGAAGAAACTTGACGGAAACAAAAGAAACCAGAGGAAGCCTTGTTACTCTGTAATTGTTTGATTTGCTGGGGAGTGTAAATATTTGACGCGTGTGTTATTGATTTGTTCTGAGTTTGCCGGCACATTCACAGTGTAGGTACAGGAGTTTTAAAGTGCAATTTCATCACCTGCTTTCACATTCAGAAAATCATGTTTACGAAATCAACGTTTGCTAGATTAGGCCGATATGAATAAACAAACATGTTTTTCAGTGTTGCAGAATTGAAAAGACTTCATGCTCATAAAGTGATACAAATTTGCAAGCGTTTTCATTTAATGAGGGATTTTTTTTTAATTTTTTTTTTTTTTTAAGTAAACTGAGGATTCTTATCCTCTTCAAGCAAAAATAACCAGATTGTGTTTCTTAAGAAGCCACTCACATTCTGTCTGTCTCCCGTCAGGTGAGCAAACTCCACCATCTCGTTACCAAACTGGCTGAAAATCTGAACAAACTCCTGGAAGGTGCTGACTCTTTCCAGATGATCGAGCGTCACCAGAACCTGAAAGCAGGAAGAACATTAGAGTAGCACTGGAAATGGCCACATAGGTTGGTATTATAGGCAGTATAAAACCTGGGCACTGCTTTTGGGTTAGAAAAATTAAGCCAGTGTGGAAGTGCGTTAAACCTGGATTCTACCTGAAGGCCACCAGATTTTGACAGGCTTTGCAGACATGCGATGTTAACCTATCTGCCATTCTGAATGTGTGACAGTCATGGTGACAGTTTAGGATCAAGTGAATAAGGCCCCAGTCACAAAAGCCAACAGACAGGTCTGCAACCATCTGGCAACCACCAGCTGGTGAGCCGTGTTAATTACGTCGACCAATAATTTTTGTAAACGACCATTTTTTATGACAAAAACAAGACGATCGCTAAATAAAAACAAATGCAGGAGGACAGACACGATATGTTGAAATGTCCTGACCCCTTCATCAACGAATAAAAATGAGGTGAAAATGTTCTGAAAAGACAATTTCCAATCAGAACCAAGTTCTGATTGAATGTGATCCAATCAGATGGAATCTCTATGAGCAGTAAGGTCAGATGCACCCATTTCTTCTGCTGTCAGGGTGGGAAGGGGTCAAGCTCCTTGTTTGTCATAAAAAGGCTTTATGCGTCATGTGAAGCAACTCCACGGTAAAAACACACGACAAACTGCTTAGTTGGCTGAATCTGGACTAAAAATTAAAGAATTTGGAGGCTTAAATTATGACTAAAGCTAAATGTAATGTTAGTCAAAAAACTATGGCTAAAACAAAATCAAAAATAGCTGTCAAAATTAACACTGGTTGTGAAGGAAAAACAAATATTCCCTGAGTGGCTGCTGAATGGTTGCTGAGGGTTGATGGCAGTCGTGTAGAAAATGATTGCCAAAGTCGCAGTCATGCAGGTCTGCAGTCTGGTGAATGACTCCATGGCTAACACCTGTCACTAGGAAAAAATGAGTAGTCCCCAACCAGTTGGCAGATTACTTTGGTTGCTAGCATATTGCTGTGGAAGTGATGGACTTTTCTACAAACACTGTCCAGCTACTCTCCGAGTTGTAGTGAAACTTCAGCCAACATGTTTAAAAAGGTGCAACTTTTATTTTTGAAGATGAAACTTCTCCATTTCCGATGCGCGTCGCACTTGCAGACAAACGTGAAAAACAACAGGAAACCACGGCAATCCATTAGCAACCAAAGCTGTCACTAGGATGTCTTTGGTGTAGCACCTTCTTTGCAACCAATTTCATCTAGCAATAGCCAAAAACCTTCAGGACCCACTGCCAGCAATGCCAACAATTACCAGTCGGGGAATAAAAATGTTTCTCATATAATTGGGGTTTTGAAACCAAAATGGCAACATTTAAAATGACAATCTCAGGACTTCAGAAAACAGTTTAAAAAAAAAATATGTCATGGCAGCGACAGTCATCTTTTATACTGTCTATGTTAATGAGAATATTAGTAGGGAGACTAAAAACATCATCTGCCTTAGTTATATACTAGAGTGAATACACACGTTATTATTTCTGTCATTCCCGCCCTGCCATTTGTTGCATTGACAGTTCAATGTGATAGAAGTATACCAGCAATATCTTCTTTAAATTTATTGGCATTAGATGTATGCTAGCCAATGAGGCCATGCTAGCATACCTAGCATAAGCACAGCAGCTTTTATCCATGCCACGTAAAGAGGAGGAAGAGGTATAATTGCGTTTGCCGATTAGGGAGAGCAGGGGGCTGTCGACTGTCTGTCGAAACGAAGCTAACCAGTCATGATTAGGGCCCGTTTCCATTTTTGGCTCAGTCTACAGAGCTACATCTGTATCACATTGTCTGGCTAAGAGCATAGCCAGGTACGACAGAGAGAAACAGTCTCTGGTTTTTCGTTTTTATGTGGTTGCTAAATGTGCTGTTTCCCTTCAATTACCTCCAGAGTACTTCTTCAGAGAGCCAGTGCTTATCTGTTAGGACATAAAGGACTCAGGATGGAGTTTGCTAGTGTGTGCGCGTGCGTGCGGACCAGTAGAAGACAAACAAAGCAAGAGAACCCATTCATGTGGTAATATGGCTATGGTTCACATCTGTTATGACTCACCTTGTTGCGTGATGTGATTATCTGTTTGATGACGATGCGGTCGGCCAGGACCAGGACTTTAGTGACAGAAGAGAGGAGCAATCGAGCAGCCTTCACCATCGCTGTCCTGTCACTGAACACTGTGACACGTCCATCCAACTGGGATGGCAGGGCCGAGCCAACATCTGTCAGCTGGGCTATGGCATCACCTGTAGGAGAGTAGGGGACAGCGTGGTTCATCGATCGACAATGGCACAACTTTAAACCATCTGAGATGATACACTGTTTGACATTACTTCACCTGCAGATAAAGATGAATGCTATATTAATGGTTATGAGTGTTCTTTTTCATTTGCATCCAAAAAAGCCCAATTTCTGAGAGTAGTTTTTTTTAAAATAAACTTAATCTCAAACACAGATCAAACACAGCTTCACACATGAAAATTAAATATAGTTGTTTGTTTTTTTACCTTAAGTGTAGACATCAGTTCTTTAAAAGCTTGTGTATATTTTAATTATACCAACAGAGGTTTTTTTTTGCCATCCACCATGTTTTATAGGGTTTTTTTTGTACACCTCGCCAAATACCTGAGCTAGAAACAAAAAGAAAACAGGTTATTTTGAAATGATCTACTGCCTGAGAAGCAGGGGGGGAAAAAAAAAGTTCTGCTCGGTACAAGTATGCTTTTTAAATGCTTTTAATGTGTTCATGTTATGTAAGAAGTCCAGTTCTAGTTGGGCTATATCCAGCAGGGACATTTTTTGGACTTTTTAATTCAGTTTATAAAAACTGACAATCAGATTAGGCAGTGAAAGGTCAAGTCACATGGCCCAAAAGCTCACTTTGAAGAGGCCGTGGAAACTTGGTTGGCCTTGAACACTTTCTGACTTGGTGTCAGGCTATCCAAAAAGGATCTTATCCTATTTGTGGAGTCGGGCCCAGAACATGCTGCAGGGTTTACATAGCCCATCTGGCCTGGAAGTACTCAGAAAGATTTGCAGGATGTGGCAGGAGGAAACACCTCTAGGGCTATTTTTTCTGTTGCCTTCTGTCACTGAGATCTGGACCCAGATAGGAGGAAGAAATTGGACGAATGGACAGTCAATTGATCATGGCCTGTTACTTATTGCACTGTGTCATGTTCCTCCAGTGTGTCACTCTTCACCTCTGGCAATAAAGCCCTGGACAGAATGGAACTTAGCACATTAGCATATCTGCTATTACAACCCAGCTCCCAACTTACTGGTCAGCTTCCAATATGACTTGTTTTAAGAGTTAAAAAAAAAAAGCTCAGATAATACTAATACATGATGCTCCCTTAATTCATTTTTTTCCCCAAATTTTTTTTTTAAATTGCTCATGTCACTAATAAATGAAGGAAACAACTGAGGAACCGACTTCATTCCAGCCTATGGTTCAGTAAGTGTTATCATTTTTATTGTCTACATACAGCGGACCTGATGTCGTACCCAACTTTATTACAGTTACACAATGATGTGCACAATCTACTTAAAAGATTGCTGACATCTCACACTCTGTGGGCTCCTTTAGATGATCAGACAACTATTTAGACAGATACTGCTAACAACACAAAAACGACTCACAGCAGTGTTTCTCTCCGGCTGGGCGGTTGGTCTGTCATTATGAGAAAGCTGTGAGCAGCTATACCAGAGATCAAGCAATCAGCCAGTTCCGAATGGGCACACTTTGGAACAGAATCTGCACTAGAACTACCCCCAAAAGGGAAGAAAATGCTAGTTATACAGAGCAGGCTGAAAACCCATTACCAAAATATCCTCTATCAAGAGGAAAATGTACAGAGTTAAGAAATCCCAGCAGTTCAGAGTTCAGCAAGGAAAAGGAAGGGGATAGGTCGCTATCAAGTGCTGCAGCTTAGCTGTCCATTATGTTTGGCTGGTCCTTTAAAAGAAGCTGCAGTGAGGAACTGATTGCATCCGACAGGCTGCTTTTCAGTGCCAGCTCTGCTAACCAGTTAAAACATTTGAGGCCTGACTCACAAAGAATGCTGCACAACCCCCCCATGACCACGACCAGGGTGGATAACAGAGGCCTAATCCAACTCTTGCCTCTCCATTAGCAGAATATAAATTGTGCTCGGCACAGATTTTCATAATCTTGAGTTGAAATCAAACCTATCCTATTGAGACTTTTCTTGTCAAATCTAATGTGCGTGTTCTATTCATGTACAAAGCAGTTTTGTCCTACAAGAAAAGTTGTATGCTGTGTGTAATGAATTCTGCTTTTGTTTCCTGAATGATCAATTTATTATTGATATGTGAAAACCTGAAGGTGTAATCTGTGGTATGCTGGTATATTGCCTAACTCTATGGATGGCAATGGATCCGGCACATTACATTTAGAATCTTGCACAGTCCCACTTTCAACTACATAACAACCTTCTAAATTAATATGTACCCCACCACCTCAGTTGTACTGTGTCTAGTGCAGGCTCTGGAAGCTGCAAACATTGCTGTACCTGTGTTTCTGTGTCATTCATATATCATATGCTACTTAGATAAAACATTTTGATTGTTTATTTTAAGCAAACTTACTCTCACTGCATCTATAGTTAACCTTGATCCCAGCTACCCTTCTTTGACATCTTGGGAAGAAAGGGAAAGAAGGAAATCACGGAAATGTGAGAATGACACTAAGAAACTGAGTGAAACTGACAGAGACAGAGATCCAGCACAGATTGCCTTCACTGACCTGCCTCATTGGATCCCAGTGACGCTCAGATGATGGGTAGCATCTAATTAAACTAGTGCTTTCAGCCTGCTTTTATTTCATTCATTACAGCGCACACAAGGCTGAAGCCTGTCTGATTAAACTCTCCCTGCGGCTAGGTATTAGAGAAATGTCAATCCTTCACTAACTAGCCCTTCTTTCTCGCAACTTTAAAAAAAAAAAAAAAAGACCTTCTTTATCATCTCTCAAGATGTCTCCATTATTTATTTTTTTAAATAGTCAGAGACTAGACAAAAAAGGAGAAAAAGTTTTTTAATCAGGGAACAATTCTACAGACTGTCAGTAAAAGTATGAGGGAAAACTGTGAAAACACCTCCCTGAGAGGAAAGCAAGAACTGGAATAAATTAGTCACAGTGGGCAAGCAACACACACTCAGACACACACGCACACACAGGTGCACACATACACTTTACTTGGTTTTACCTCTGCGCACGCAGGTTCTCTCTCTCTCTCTCGCTCTCTCTCTCTCACACACACACACACACACACACACACACACACTTTCTCATCAGTCTATTCTCCTCCTCCCACCAGCGCTCTCTTTGTTTGAGTTTTAGCCGTCTTTACAAATCAGCACTGTGAGAGGATTAAAGCTACACAAGCTGGTTCCCACAACATAAACCTATTATCACGGTGTTGAGGCTAAATTCTTATCCACTGCGATATTGTTTCCGGTTTGCTCTGTAGATGGCTAAATGAGGTCCTTGTTTTGTCTGATAAGATTTCTTCATCTCTGCCAACTCTAGCAAAGTTACACTTGCAAGTGATAACAACTATCTAAACTAAGGGTTGTGAGAACATTTGGACTGACAGGAAGCCAGAGAGTGTATATTTTTAGAGAGGATCTAAAAAGGCAATACAAAGGGAAGTGCTAAAAACAAACAAATGTCTTACAAAAACATCACATTGTCTTTCCCATCTTGAGTTAGAGCTAACAGTTCCCTTAGAGTGATCCACTCTTTCTTGTCTTTTAACACTGGTGGCTACTTTTTTGACCTCTCCAAAGACTCTTAGCATCTCTTTGTAGTTTTCAGCCCTTTTTTGGGGGACACTTAGAAAAATAAATTTGTCGCTTCCATTTGTAAAAGTCATTTTACAACTTGCAGTATGGCTCTGTTTTCGGAGCAACAACAAGACCCCATGTACAAGCTTCAGTGTCAGCAGATGTGTTATTCATTTAAAGCCTAGTCATAAAGAAGTATAAATACGACAGTAGCCCTGCAACGAGCGGGAGGAAAAAAATAAATAAATGAAAATCAGACTGGCAACCTGTCCAGGGTGTACCCTGCCTTTTGCCCTATGACAGCTGGGATAGCCCCCGACCCTGATAAGTATAAGCAGAAGAAAATGATGGATGGATGGAAAAAAAAAAATGAGGGGTTTCCTGGTGGGTGGTAACCTGTCTTCAAACAACTGTCTGTCAGACAGACTGGTGAAGGTTTACAAACAAATGCCATTTAATTGCCAACACGTTGCAATCAGTCTGAAGTGAGGAGCACAACTTGTCTCCAGCCTTACAACTGGAGACTCAAATAAACTTTTAGTGAAGTGTTTGTGTTCTGGTTATATTCCTACATTAAAAAAAAAAATGGTTGCAGATTGCGTAAGTCAGCAACTATGTCACTATTTCTGGAGGAATTTCTGTTTCAGATGTATGAGAATCAGGCTGGACTCTGTAATTAATGTGAATTTCTGTGTATGTAGACAGCAACAAATTTGCAACAGATGGTACGAGATTTACAGTTTGTGCCGATTTATCACAGTCAACTGCTGTATTATCAAAAACAGACTGCATGTAACACAACCCAAACTGATACCAGACTGATAACAGACTAGCTGCGTCTAACCGTGAGTGGTCGCAAACTTCGATCCTCTTTTCAAAGCAATTACTTCAAAAAGGCAAAGAGATTACAAGTTTATTGCACACAGTCAATATTTTGTACGTGCCCCAGTCTCCAACCACTGTCTTCAGTAGTGTGACTGTACTGCAAGTCACACATGGAGTGAAAAGTGGGGTGGGTTGCAAAGCAGCTTACAGCATCTCAGCAATGAAGTGAAGGCTAAAGCAGGTTTAAATAGCATGCATATGAAATTTGCCGAAAAGATTCATAGAAGCAGCAGAGCTGGCACTAACATCTGCTGTTATCAGCTCATGTACATTGATTGCATGTTGAGCTTGACTTGGCAGCCAGCCTGAATTGATGCCACCCTCAGTTTTTACACTCAATATGTCATTCATTCATCCAAACAAATCAGCTCCAATCTGCTCAGAGTTATGAAGAAATGGACTGCATTGCATCCCAGGAGAGAGGGCAACTATTACATGCTCAACTCAACTCCAGGACCTCATGAGCATGTTTTAGAATTTGGGCTGAAACCATCTGAGATGTTCAGCATGATGACTTTATCAAGAAAAGTCCCATTAGGGTATCCAGTATTATATAAGCTGTAGTATTGCTGCTGCTGCTACTACTACTACTACTACTACTACTACTACTACTACTACTACTACTAATAATAATAATCTTAATATAATGATTGTAGCATATGTTTGTATGTCTGTGCATTAACTCCTCCTAGACACATTAATCAATCTGGATGAAACTTTCTATGTAAACTTCCAAGGACACCAGGATTATCCACATCGATATAGGTTTTGGGAAGAATTTTTACAGAACACTTATATCTTTACAAATGTAGAGATGTTAGTAGAGAGAATCTCTCTGTAGAGATGCAGCCGTGGAGAGAATTCGACACAGAAAAGGTCAAATAATATATCAACGGGAAAATATGATTGGTTCTTCACACAGGTTACAAATATTTATCTGCATAACAAAGAAACTATCGATTTCTGTATGAGGTACTGAATATTAGGAAAACTACAACCTTTTTAATCTCATAAAGTCTCCAATTGCCTTCTATCAGAATCCATTATGCAGTGCTTCCCAAGCCCACATAGACATATTAATTCCCTCACTCTACACAGCACCCTTGGGTGCAGCAGCACTTTTTCATACTTTACTTCCAACCTAATAACAGCAATGTCTTTAGAGCACTCTGGAGGTCCTCTGGTGTAATACTTTTTGACAGCCAGGCTGTTCAGACTAATCGAAATTTGATAAAATTTGATAAGACTGAAGCCTGAAGGTGATGCTCGATGCTTTATGAAACTGTCATTGTTTGTCTTAACAAAACACTGATGAGAAGCCTGCAGCTTATTGGATAACCAGGTCAATACACCCTCAGTGGAAAAACTATGCGAAACACATTAAAAGAAGTGAAAGCTAGAAAACAAACACTCCACTATGGCAAGGCAAGGCAAGGCAAGTTTATTTATATAGCACAATTCAACAGCAAGGTGATTCAAAGTGCTTTACAGAGACATTAAAAAACAAAAACAAATAAAAGCATGATTTAAGATGGAAAAAAGAAAGGAACAGTAGATAAAATCAGTAGTTATGTGCTATGTTTATGTGCAGCAGTTCAGTAAAAATGTCAAGTAAAAATAAGGCCCAACCAAAGATGCTCACCTGCTCTGCGAGCTTCAAAGCAGGCTTGACCCATCTCATCCTTCAGCTCCTGGTTCTCTGCAGCGATGGCCTCCCCGACTGCTACAAAACGCCCCACTGCTACACTCACCGCCTGACCCACCCTGTGTATAGCTGCCAGGGTGCGCTCTGACTTCTTTGGCTTGTCTTTGTGGTTGATCAGAGTGGTGATCTGCAGGAATGTGTGAAGAAAGGAAAAACAGGAAAGCAGGACAGCCTTGTTAGAAAACAGATTCAACTGCATTTTTTATGCTTTTATTTAAAAACAGAAAGAAGGGGATAAATCTTTGAGCAACAGGCCACCTGACAACTGAATATCAGGATGGATTTCAAATTTTGAGGTTGTAACATAGGTATTATCCTATACAGCACATAATTATTATATACTGCAATAACTGATTCCTCCCCCCCCCCCCATGTATGACTCCATAGATCTCTTCTATTGACTCATCTGTGTCTTTTCGAACAGTTAAACCTGGAGGAAAGGGAAGGAAAATTAACCGTTTGAAACTTGCATTGTTTTACACTGCTAGACTAGAATCACACCATCTTCTATAAACAATATATAACATCTGCCATATGCGTCTGTGGGACATGCACCCAGTACAATAGAAGACCAGCTATAAACACCAGTTTGCTCGTGTGCACACACATCTTCTGTGACCTATACAAGACAGTCACACAGAAACACGTGCACAGAGACGAGTCAGGTGGGGCCTTTAGTGGTAATTGAGAATATTAATAATAAATGAGCAAGGCCAATTATCGTCCATTATTTATTGATTGCTTCTATTCTCTCCAGTTGTTATCGTCAGCATCACTTTGAGTATGTGGCTACGAATGAGGGCACGTGTGTGCGCCAAACCATTTGGGTCAGGAAATGGTGGGTGGTGCTTTTAATTGGCCTATGGCTGTAGGTGGTCCAAGTCGGGGGGGCTTTTGTGGTGAAGTCTTTGTGGGGCTGCAGAACCCACGCTGGTTCTGCTGAGTTCAGATGACTGAACAAACAGCATCCTGACACAGGAATGTTACGCAGCAGGTTGTGGATTTTCCTCTGCCAAAAGATTCTGAATGAGACCCTTTGAAATGTGACCTGATAGATTTGAATGATTATGACACATTTAAATATCAGATGTCTTTAAAAGCTGTTTTTTTAAATAAAAAACAAACAAGTGTGTCACCAGGCAAACTGTTACTTTCTTACTCTTACATTTGTAATAAGGTGTGAAATGCATTCAGTGTGACTATCAACAACCAGCACCTTCTCATTCTGTGCCTGAATTAGGCTGACACAGCAAAAGTCCTGAGCTGCTTTCCTCTGAGACATGACCCGTATTTATACTGTACATCACACACTGACATCACCAACTTGACTTTTTCTCAATGATTCACAAAAAATGATTTCGACATCATTCACACTTGCAATTGTTTCACAATAAATAAGCAATATGAAAGTGTAAAAAGCTGAACAAAGGCCAGTATTCGTTAATGTTGTCAGAGTTTCCAACATTCACTTCAATCATCTTTGTTTTTTGTACATTGCAAATCATTTTAAAATATGTGCAGCTTTTGCTGCACAACACGCATATCTAGAACGGGTAGATAATCTAAACCAGTGAAAAGAAAAAATACTTACGTACTTCACACGTTTACAAATATTTATCTGCAATGCAAAGAAACCATACATTTCTGTATGAGGCATTAAGCCTTATACAGAAAAACTGAGCCTTACGGTAAAATCTAAATATCTGTATAGATAAATCCAACCTCGGTGTTGGCATTAACCAATCAAATCTGTGCTTTGGCAGTCCATTTCAATCAAGTGGGACAATGGAGCTCCTTCCTTTGAAGAGATGCTCCTTTGAAACATTGTGTGGAACATTTTGTCACGCAACTTGTAATTTATTTTGTTGTCTTATTTTAAGATTTTATTGGCGTTCTCTTCGGTACAACCTATTCTTCTTTTTCAATGTGCTGATTCACCCGATGCCAATTTAGATTTGATGAACTTCAGCACCAGGGAGATAAAACAAAGAATTCTACAACAAAATTGCCTGTAAAGACAATTTTAATGTTTTATTTTAGTTTGTGCAGACTGTACACAACCTGTCAGGTTTTTTTTATGTTTCCTTACAACACGAAATAGGGCAAGGATGCATGTGTGTGTGTCCTTTCTTTCCTTTGAGTGCTGTTTATTGTTCAGTGATTTGTATTACTTTGACCCTTTTGCACTCTAACATGTTCGGGGGTTATCCTTTCATTTTAGTGTCCTCTGTGGGTTACACAAAGGTAGAATGCCAAGGTAGAACGTGTCCGGTATTTCATTCAGACTAAGTGTTTCTCAGACCCTCATGATGACTTTGATGTCTTTTGTTTGCCAATATGCTCAAAGAAAATACTAAAAATATATTTTACTTGAAGACAGAGTACCTTGATAATAATTATCACAATTACATTTCCACCACATTATCTTAAGTGTGGATTTTCTTCTACCTGCCCCACCACAGGGTGGGCCATCAGCACCTTGAAGCACTCCTTTGTAAACCTACAGCAAGTTTTATGTGCCAAACGGCACATCCAACAATATACAAGCAACACACACATCACCTGGATTTGTTCAGAGCTATACTGGAAGACATAAAAGATGGTAAACAGGTGGTATCTTGTCCCTCCATTGTAATGGTATTAACTTATATCAACAGAAAGAGGGGATGACATAAATTTGCAGTTCTGACAATGTCAAAAATTTATACGTAAACATTCACCAGCCACTTAATTAGCTACACCGGCTCATTAATGCAAATCTAATCAGCCAATCTCAAGGTAGCAACTTAATGTATTTAGGCAGGTAGACACAGTAAGAAAGCAACAGCGACTCAAATAACTACTCATTACAACCAAGCCAGAGGATCTCTGAATATACAGCATGTCAAACTTTGAAGAAGACGGGCTACGGCAGCTGGAAATTGAGATTACAATTCACACAGCCTCACCAAAATTGGATGATAGAGGATTAGAAAAATGTTGTCTAGTCTGATGAATCTCAACATTCAAATGGAAAAGTGAGAATTTTGGCATAAACAACATGAAAGCATGAATTCATCCTGTCTCGTATCAGCGGTTCAGGCTGATGGTGGTGTAATGGTGCGGATCATATCTTCTTGGCACACTTTGGATCCCTTGGAACCAGCTGAACATTGTTTGGATGTCAGACCCTACCTGAGTATTGTGCTGAACACGTCCATCTCTTTATAATCACAGTGTGCCCACCTTCTGATGGCTGCTTCCAGCAGGATAATACAGCC
>VVHJ01031941.1:0-31692 GCA_015107715.1 Tylochromis polylepis
CTCCGTCATGGCAACTTGCTCTCTCTAATTGATCAACTTTGTTGTAGGAAGCTGTCTTTTCTTCCTGTCTGCAGGTCTGAGTTTCCTATACAATCGCAAGCTCAAAGTGAAGCTTTTATTCCACCTTCATAACGGGAACAAACTGCATTGTGATGATTTCCCTTTTTTAATTTCCGATCACACGCGAATCAAACGAGATAAAGCATGCACCACACGTGGAGCTGTGCTATTTAAAGAATCACACGTTAGAAATGTCTTCACTTCCAAAATTTGATTCCAGAATGGGCACTAAATGCTTTTTTAACACTGTAGCTCACGTATTTAACAGCTCCCAGTGGATTTGTTTCATTTAACCTACTCTTTGACCCACTTTCAAAGAGCTTAGTGCTGACAACAAAAGAAGGGCAACATGACACCTCATATAAAGTTACTCCACCCAACTAAGAAGCCGCTACTTCTAATTCTTTTTAATTCCTCCTTGTTTGAGCAGGCGTTTGGTGTGTGCGCAACAAAGTCAAGGCCAGGGGACTGTCTTTAACAATGTAACAGGCCTGTCACTCACTCTGTGCACCTGTGTGGTTCCCCTTCACCCAAGGGCCCACCTCCTTCCATTAGACTGAATAAATGAGGTGCCAATCAGACAGTTCAGGTTTTGACTCCACACAGAGCACAATAAGTGCCTCTGTCTGCCAGCTGGTTATGGTGAAATGTTGTTGGAAGCAGCCAGGGGGATTCACTTCACACTTAATGCATTGTTGAAACAACAAAGAGGCACTCACAGTTGTTGCGAGCAGGGAGTTGGTTGTCTCTGGTTATTTTCAGGCTAAAAGGGCCACAAAACAGAGAAAGACACACAAAAAGTTACGAGGATTGGGAGGAAGAATGTTTGAAAAAGCCTAGCGATAAGTACAGATCCCTCTGGAAGCATGAAATGCCCATAAGTGCATATTTGAAAAAGCTTCAAATTTGTCCCCCTCGAATGGCTTTTTCAGAGCAGTCAGAGGTACTGGGAGTATTCAAGCCTACTATAAAAAACACATCAATAACAGCATATTGTTTCGTGTCCTTTGATTAGTGGCAGCTGATGTTGATCTTAATGCAAACCAGACACCTATGATGAAATGATCTAGAAAGTGAATGTGATTTTTTTTTAACATGCATCATGTGATCATCATAAACACAAAACATCACCAAGATTCACAACAAAGCAAGTTGTTTGTTACTGCCTTACACAACCATCTACTCACAGGTCCTGTGCATTCTTTGAAAAGGATTTGCTTGATACGCACCTGCCTGTCCAATCCTCCACCAACTCCAGCTACCTGTGGAATCCTAACCTGCCACCTCCCACTTAAGTGCTGTGCTTGCTATGACAGAAACAAGACATTTTAACTCCCTTCCCTCTTCCTTTATAGCACTTTTCTTCTGATTGGCTGCCCCTTGCAAACAGAAGATTTGAGAGCAGGTGGGTGGGGCTTCTCCGCTTAAATCCATCCATTCTCTACCGCTTATCCTTTTCAGGGTCGCAGGGGGGGCTGGAGCCTATCCCAGCTGTCTTAGGGCGAGAGGCAGGGTACACCCTGGACAGGTCGCCAATCTGTCGCAGGGCTAACACACACAGACAGACAACCATTCACACTCACACCTATGGGCAATTTAGTGTTACCAATTAACCTATCCCCACTAACTGCATGTCTTTGGATTGTGGGAGGAAGCCGGAGTACCCGGAGTGAACCCACGCAAACACGGGGAGAACATGCAAATTCCCTCCGCTTAAATCACTATGTTAATTATTGCAATCATTGCATTACTGGATGCACGGATTTACCCATGAAGCTAACAGGCTTAGAGCATTTCTGTTTTATTCTTTATAGATAATTTCCTCCTTCATAACAACCGTGAGTGGTTGACTCTTTTTTTCACCTGGATTCTGCTAAGTCTTAAAATTAAGGGTGTGGTCATCTCAATTGACTGGTGTGCCAGAACTAAAACCCCTACCTAATTCAAGACCTTAAACTAGACCTTTCAGCTGTGGTTTTAAGCAATTTTAATGAAAATATCTAACAGATAACACGGCTTGCTGTAAGATCCAGCCAGTCCAAAAGGTTTGTATTCCAGTTTTGGTTAAATTGCAGCATTTTAATAATATGTCGCTCAGCTCCAAGTACAAAGTATCAGAGTATATATATTGTCCAAAAAAAATTAAGATAGATGGATGCAGTCCATTAACATTTTGGTATGAATATTCAAGGTTTAAAGCCAGTGGTTGACATCATAGTGTCAAATATTTATTAATTATTTATTCATTCTTATTTATTTCAAGGTCTACGTGTCCATTTAGGGTTTTTTTCTTGATTTGTGTTGATGTCTAACATTTTTTTTTTTTTTTGGTACAGCAGTTGCCCCATTCAGAATGGTTTTCTCCTATGGGAGACAATAAATTCATCTTATCTAATCACATGACACTGTTCCAGATCGGACTCACGTCTGTCTGTCACGTGGAGATATTGATATCTCACGCAAGGTTCCCTTATCTCCACACTTTCCTCGGGAAATATGAAGTATGGAGTCTCTATGCACAGCAAATAAAAGTGTGCTTTTGCATCCATATTATGCCCTTGTTCTGTTACTTGAAAGTAAAGAAGAAGAAAGACACAGAAGATATCAAGTTCAAGCCAAGTAATGAAACAAAATAGAAATGGTAAGACAACTTCGTGTCAGCGTGCAACACAGAACTTTACAGCAAGGTGACAGAAAGAAATCATTTGAGGTACCGGGATGTGCCACTGGCTGCCCTCTGGTCTGCTTGAGTCTTAATTCATGAAAAGCCTCACAGAGTTCTTTCCCTTCCGCAAGTGGCTGAGGTTGGCCGCAGAGCATGCGGGAGCAGCAGTGATTAATGTAGTTATAAAACCAGTCGGCAGACTTTTAAGTGTTACACTAGATCATCCACTGAGGGAGCTCCACCATGTGCACTGGAGCGACACAAATCTGGGAGCTATGAGAAGTGCATCAAAAACAAGGCTCTCGTCAAACTCTGATGTACTCCCGCTTGGCAAAATGAAGCGCCTCTGTCGTCTGACCCAGCTCTGAAAATCCTTATTGCCTCCAAAGTGTTGTGTTATTGAGATATATTTGCTGCCCGTCATCCGCTGAAACTGTACGGCTGCTCATTTTACATCAGAGGTTCAACTAATGTTTTCATTTTAAAGAAGCAATAAGTAAGGCTTTTATAGTCCCATGACCCAGAGTGGCAGTGATGTATTTGTGATGACTCAGTCTCAAAGCTTGGGAATCACTGGGAAGGAGACATAGCTTTAAAACCTACTTCTTACCAGATAGTAGAGTAAGGATCAATGTAGCAGCAACTTTAGAGTCTTTAAGGCGTGGCAGCTAATTAGCAAACAAAACCCCAAACAAAGCAAATTCAGTGGACTGAAGTGAAACAATTTATGAAGGTTTGATCCTTTCGGCTCCTTGGCCTCTCTATGCAGGAGCCTGGTTACAGTTACAGTTAGGTTACAGTCACATAGGCCTAGAGACTGCACCTGGCAATGACAACCATCTGGCAACCACAAAAAATGTACACTCCTTGATTGGCTGATAGTGGTTGCTGATAGTCACTGTGAAATCAGTTGCTAAACCTCCATTAACACAGGCCTAGAGACCGGTCAGTGTCCCCCTGATAATCACCACTCGCCAGGGAAACGTTTATTCTGCAACCGGTTGGTGAGTGGTTGCTGGAGGTTGCTGGTAGTTGCTAGCATGAAACTGGTTGCAGAGAAGTATACGGTGCTGCACTGAAAATCTCCTTGCTATTGCTTTGGTGGCTAGCTGGTTGCCACAGTCACACCTAGTTTGTGTGGAAGATACTGGCTTGTCATTAAAGTAAGTAATTTAACTACAGCTTGTTTGTAGATGATGGCACCACCCGTCAGCAGGCATTTTCTGACAACCTAAGCAAGCACAAGGAGGTTTCTAGTGCCACCTAGTGTCAGTCAGCAACCTCCAGCAACCACTCGCTAATCCATCGGGGAATATACATTTTTCTCTAGCAACTCGATGTCGCCAGAGGCTTGCCAGTCTTTAAGGCTGTGTGACTGAAGCCTTGGTTAAATTCAGCTCATTTGAACTGACTGTCTTTAGGCTTGTGGGGGTGAAGAACAAATGACGCAGGGAAGTACATTCAATATCTGCGATATGATAGAAAGCATTAAAAACCCATAGAGTCTGTCCACTATTCCCAGTACAATAACCCGCAGTAAATTATCTCCTGAAGCCATTTGTGTACATGCACATATTGCTAAAACCAGGCATATTCCATAAGAGCAAAAGTCTAAACTGACATCTAAAAAGTGTAGGCAGTTTCATATTTGGGCCCAACCTGAGGCAAGGTTGCACACATGGGAGCGGAGCGGTGCAGTGGTTAGCACTGATGCCTTCCAGCAAGAAGGCTACTGCTTAAGTCCTCCTGGATGGCTGGGGCCTTTCTATGAGCCTGTGCGGGTCTTCTCCATGTACTCTGGCTTCCTCCCACTGTGGTGGAGATTTTGAATTGGTGTGGATGTGAGACAGAGTGCAATGAATTTAAAAAATATTGTGTGGATGTGGTTTGCACTGTAAAACCCTTGAGTGGTCAGTAAGATCTATATGTCTGTCCACTCCATAATTGTGTAAGACTCAGGAGATAGTTATCCGAGACAGGTTCAAATTTCTTTTACTCTACAAGCCACGAACACATGAAGCCTTTCAAAGGCTATATTTGTCATACACATAGTGAAGTTAAATAAAGGATATATCCTGTTGATTTAATTGTGGTATGAATTGTTTGGTATTCACAGAAATGTTTAAAAAATGATCATTTCTGCTTCACTGTAACGACAGTTGGCAAACGATGAAGCCGAAACAACAGGGAACTGTTGCATCTGGTCATGCAATTAGGAGCAGGTGCACAGATTCCAATTAGGAGAAATGACATGAGAGTAAGCAAAAAAATCAGACGTGGCAGAAAAATAATTTCCAGGCAGTTATTGCACTGTGCTCTGCTTAGCACACTGTGCAAAAAAGTGCTTTATAAGGCAATCACATTGCACAAGGTTATAGTCAGATCTACCTCAGGGTTCCTCTCAGCCTTTGGGTTTTTCTCAGTACCAAAACTCAGAAAGCCTTATGACCATATCAGTTTACACTGACATATTTGTGCCCTGAGAGAAGTATGTAAACACGTTAATGTGAGTCCCGTTATTTGAGTACACAATCTTGGACTGCAGAAGAGCTGATGAAGATATCTTTCTTGACGCAGATGGGCACATTAAGAATGCTGAAAAGATGATTCTACTCCCCTGGAAGCTGGGTTTGAAATGCAGATGAAAATGTCGCACATGTTGTATCTGCAAGTGTAACACGAACAGTCTTGTATAGTTACTTTGCATATTTGGTTATGCGCAGCCTGGACAAGCATAATTAAATCTGAGACAATCATCACCAGGGTTATCATTAGAATTAGGAATAAGTGGGCAAATAGTGACCCAGGGTAATGGGTCATACTGCACTGTAACAATAATAAAACTCGGCTGCTCTGGAAAAGTATGTTTTAATTCCTTAAAAAAAAACTCTATGAAAATATTTTCACAGGCCTGGGGGTTGTGTTTTTTCAATGTCCATCTAGTCCTTACATATTGAGACTGTTTTGAAAATGAGACTGTGAGTTTAAAGTTCTAACTTTCAGCGTTGATTTAAGGGTGTTTGCATCCATATCTAATGAGCTGTGTCGAAGCTGTGGCCCTTTTCTTCCATACAAGCCCTAAACCTCTCCCAGATATAAGTTTGCTTAAAGCTGAAGGTCACCACTTTAACCTCATATTCACTGTTTCATTTCAAATCCAGTGTGCTGTGCCAAAACAATGAAAAACACACTGCATCACTGTCCTGATGCTTACTGCTTGTGCTGTAGATTTGGAAGTAGTTCGTGAGTTGCGCTTCATATTACTTTGGGTTCAGTGGGGTTCCTGATTAGACTGAGATTCAATTAATGAAAATGTTAATGCTAATCCCCCCTCATTGCTTTTGTCTGCCGATCCTGTCTGTGAGTGTGCTGCTGATTATAAATCTGGCAAAACTATAGCAACGCTGATGATTTTGCTTGTATCAAGTTATAATGACTTTGTTCCTAAACTTCACCGCCTTCCTTCTTCCTTCTTGTCCCCGAGGCATTAAGTATACAAATTCAATTATTTGCTCAAAAACAAAAGATCAGCAAAAAAGAAGAAAAAAAAAAGGAGCAATCTTTTAAGTTTGCTGTGGGGCACATATCACGGCATGTCCTATAAGGAAACAATTCACTTTGAAAATAAAGCTTAGATTTTGGTTTGCTGTCTCTTGTTCGCTCAGGTCGTATATTCTTATGAATAGATTGTGCCATGCAGGTTTATTCCCTGTGCAGAAGAGCAGTGACACACTCATATACCAATGCACTTTGGGTTTCTTTGCTTGTTATCCAATACCAAATAATCTCTTTGAACAAAGTCTCTTATTGCTGTACATATTGGATTCAAGTAGGCCAGTATACTGACAGTGACATATGAGGCCTGGTTGTCTTCCCAACCCCTCCTTTGTGCAAGCTAGAGCCGGAGCAGGAGTAGATGCGAGACGAGCCACATTACTGAGTCTATAATGTGGCTCCCATTCCTTTTCCTCTGTGTCTCTGCTCTCCGTTGCTGGCAAGCACAGTGGGAATGTTGGAGAGTCTGCCTTCAAAGGATTCTGTATAGTGTGTACCTGGATCCCAGTGCATCAAAGTCAGCCCATTAATTATAAACTGGAGTAACATATATTAATAAGCATTAACCAGTGCACACTACGGCAATGCCCAGGTGATTAAACGGTGGATTTTTCTACAGCTACACGAGATGTCATGTTAAAGAAATATGCAACACAGAACATGAATCTTGTCAGATTGTTTGAGATGGGCTTTGATTTTGCTTTTATCCTCGTCGGTCGCTTGTTAAGAGTGAGGCGAGGCTGTTATCATGTAATGGAAATGGAAATCAGGTCGTATGCCACTCTGCAATTGCATGGGAGGCTGTTTGAGTGGGACATAAAAAGAATAGGCCTTATCAATTCACAGTAAGTGGGTTTCAAGGACAAATCCAATAATACTTTAGCAGCATATTAAGAATAGTATGACAGAATTAATGCAGGCAGATTATTTGGGTCCTAAATGACAAGGACTTCAATCCCAATCCCAAGTTTTTTTTGTTTGTTTTTTTATACAGGATCTATAAAAATAGTTCAGCATTTTGTGAAATATGTGCCATGTTTGTTTCAGTCTTGAGATTCAGCAGCAATGTAGAAACTTGAGGGACTAGTCTTGGGTCTTTTTCTACAAGGAGAGCAGCACCGCTGTGCAGCATCTCCAGGCCTCTGCATCTCTTACTGGACTGGCAACCAGGACAGACACAGAACATCGTTCCTACCAAATACCACACTACCTGTATTTATTTTGTTTAAAGTTGACATCCTTATTGTATTATAATCCACTTTTCACATGACACTCTATTATCATATTTGTTGAGCTTTCCAACCATTTTCTTCCACTTATACGATTTCTATCTTTCTCTTCCTCTTTTTTCTGTCTCTTCTCTGTTTGTCTGGTTGTGTGTTGGTGATGCTGATCTTGCTCAGGTGTGTGCGTGGTTCACAGAGGATTCAGGTGCACTTACCTGCTTGTCTTCTCGCTCCTCACTAAAATCCCATTTGTGTGCCTTTGACTGAGGGTCAGAGACTTACGTGTCTTGGCACCTGTGGGAAACTAGATGCCTGTCCCTACAAGAAAAAAATGAAAGTACCTACCTGAACACTAATTTAAAGAGCACTTCCCTTAGTGAACTCTTGGTCTTTGAACTTTAGCAGTACTTACTGTTGAACATTCTTGAAGGGTTCATTAAAACCTTTTTAGCTCTGTCCTGCCATGGAGTCCCTTAGGTCTTTTATTTTTTTCTTTGCTTTGTTTTAACATTGTAACATCTGACAGCTTTGTTCCGACTGTGATTAAGAATCTTTGTTCTTTCATCATCATTGGTTCAATCAAAGAACCAGGTCAAGAGCCTCTGCGATCTTGTTATTTTCATCTACAAAACATTTTCCATCTAAGTCAAATGGTGTACAACTTGGATTTAGAAATGACTTATTAATGCCTTTGTTTCCTCATACCTGAACTATGGTAATTCACTGTACACTGGCCTTGGTAAGTCATCTTTGGCTTGCCAACAAATGGTCCAAAATGCAGCTGCGAAGCTAGTTACTAATTCCTCTAAGTGGTCTCATGTGACACCTATTTTGTTGTCTTTGTACTGGCTCCCCATAAACTTCAAAAACCTTGGTGATCACTTTCAGAGGGCTGCATGGCCACATACCTGCACACATTACATCCATATATAACGTTCAGTTCACTGAGGTATTCTGATCAGAACCTGTTGTCGGTTCCTCGCTCTAGACTGGAAACTAAAGGAGTGTACGTTTGAGCTTGCAGCCTCTAAACTAGAGAATGCACTACCATTACATTTGGGAGCTGTGAACTCTATTAAAACTTTGAAAGAACAGCTCAAGACTTATTTGCGTTGGGCTTGCTTTTAACTAGTGGATATTATTGTTGTGTAACAGGAACAGGAATTTCCCAACTTTAGGCACAAAAAAGTATCTTATCCTGTATAATCACTGATAGCTCTTTGTTTCCCCAGGTTTTCTGCTCCAGGCTTTGTGCTCACTCACATAAAAAGTAGGAGTTTGACACGTCATTTAACTCTTCTTCCGTACAAAATAGACTAATCAAGTGCCTCCTACTTCATACAAGAGGAACAGGTCACTGAGAGTTATGAAGGATTTAAAAATATGCAAAATGCAGCACATGTGCTGCTGACAAGAAACGATATAACTGATTTAAGTTAATATGTTTACTTTACTGCTCAGTGCACTCTCAGTACTGCTATTTTTTTCATAACAACAGCACCACAGAACACTTAAATGTTAACCCTGATATATTGTTGATACATTCCCCACAATGAAGTCAAGCTAGAAATAATTTTTTGGCCTAAAATATTTACAGTCTATGATAAACACTTTATTTAAAATTTTGATGAAACTCTAGCAGTATTAAACAGACTTAGCAGCAGTATCTGGACCATATTTTTGCATGTTCTTCATCACCATGTAAATCCCGCTGTGACGGTGCAACTTGTGCAGTTTGTGATACTATAACTGCCCATTAACTGTTAGCTATTCCCATACGGCTTAACAGATTTGCAAATAAAGTGTAATCCCACAGATGAGAGTCTGTGTTGCACACAGGAAAAGAATTAGTGCCCGGGTAAGGCTTTGTGGAGACACTTAAACTGAAACTCTTAACATATCCTGCTTGTGAGCAGGGTTGGAGGGCTGTGAGGCAACAATGCTAACCACCGCACTATTGTGCTGCTCTATTTTCAAATCAGCTCAACTATATATGTATATTAACTGCATTGGAGTAGTAGTCACTTGCCTTGGTGCAGTATATTAAGTTCAGCTCACTATAATATCGCATCTAACGCACCAGTTTAAGTTTACATAACTTGTCTAAGCTAATGTGTTTTGTCCTTTTTGAAAGTAAAGATTACAACAATATTTTACAGTGCTGTTTTTTACATTTTCACTAATAAGGACAAAACTACAAGAAATCAGAATCCTGCAATTGTCCTCCTAATGGAGGCAAATGCAACACTGAAAAAGTAGACTACATTACTATACAATATCTCAAACAGAAGCAATCTTCAGAGTAATCTCATTACTGTCGTAGTTTCTCGTAATGTAACTTTAAAAAGGTTTCACCTATATAGTACTTTCGAGTTGATTTTGCCAACACACAAAAGTCTGTTTCCAGTTTTCAAGAAGACTTGGCAAATGTTCTTTCAATTCCTTGACAGTATAATGAAATAAGAGAACATATTTATATGTTTATTTGGAAGCAACAGAAGCGAAATGTGTATTTATTTGTGTGATATAATGCATGACGCAATGTTGTATTTATTTATTTATTTGTTGTATTTACAAATGTAAATTCAGTGTCCATTTTCTAACAGTAAAGGGTGACATTAACAGAGACCAAAAAAAGTGCTAGCTGCCAGTCTAAAAAGTAATTTCCTTGTCTCAAAACTGATTTTTTTTTTCTCCTTGAGATTTTCTGTGGACGTGAAGCAACTCTGCTGAGAGAGACTCTTTAATGAGCATGTGCACAATAAGTGGAATTATTAGTTTGTTTCTAATTTGAGGAACTGAGTGTGTTACATTTGCCTTCCCAACATTTACCCAAGTAATATACTTAAATATAACTGTGAGGGGTTATTACTTAAATTAAGTATCTCTTTTCATGTATTGTACTTTGAACTTGATCACATTTGTAATGGTTTAATTAAAAGTTATTTTACCTAATGTTTAATTTTTTTAAAAAACTGTATTTAATTTAAAACAATTTTTAATACAATTTTTCATGGAGTTTTGCAATTTCAGACATTTATATGACTCCCAACGTGGAAAGAATCCAGTATTTGTTGTATACTGATATATACTGTAAGTCGTGTGGGGCCAGTTTTCAATAAACTGTGCTTTTGACACTTTTTCACATTTATTCTGACAGGATATTAAATGCTTTACTTCATTATTTAGAAGTCTTTAAGTATAGTTAAGTTATCACGTAAAGCCTACAATGTATCACATGCAGATTACATCAGTAAACATACAGTGTAGGCGATGCCATACTTTTATCCAAGTTGTGATGTGCCTGATACAGTTTATCTCACCATCTACAGGCGCAGGGACACCAGGGGCTGCATGGTACAATAACAAATATCTTAATGAGTAAAATATGTGTTTATTCTCTGAATCAAACCTCTTCCCCTCACCACTAACCCACTTCCTGAAATAGATCGGCTCCATTCACTCTCTGAAGTGTTCCAAAGAGAAAAAGCGCTTCTGGCTGCTCATGTCCTACATAATGTAATTATGTAAACCAAACCAAGAGAAAGAACCCGCACGCCACGCAATCTACCATGCAATCAATGCTACATAATCACTGGGAGGGCTATAAATGTATACCACAGTACGTGTCATGCTTCTGTGTGAGTGTGTTCTTAATACCGATCAAAATGGTTTCTATATGGATAAAAGTATTCGTCTCACAGACGATTGCTTTCTTCAGACCAAAACAGCAATTTTCTGTTCGTTTAACGAGTCCGGTGCTTCACTCTTCATGAAATGCCCCTTGAAAGGCTTGCTCATCATTCTGTTGTAGGCAGTGGACTGTTGCCATAATATCTCAATCTCACACACACACATCCCACTAATGCTCTGTATATTGCAGGCCAGGCACTACAGTTTCTACATGCATGTTTCAGAGTGTGTTACTCATATTAAAATCCAGTTAAGATCTAAGTGCGGGCGGAGAATGAAAGGGGCTGAGAGGAGCAAGGCTTTCTTGGGGAAAAGAGAAACATAATAGTGGTTTTGGGTGGATGAACAGCTTTGCATGTCTTATCTGTATTCCAGCATGTCTGTAACACAGCTCATTGGCTGAGCCATTAAAAAGAACAGGCTCCTCTCTCACACAGCTGTGATGCCTCCATTGATTATATTGACTCACTTGGGGAATACACTTGTGCCATTGCATTGTGGTCCCATTTGCAAGTGGGTATAGTACTCATTTCCCCTGTTTTCAATTGTTGCATTTTTAAAAGAGTGTTAGATTAGATACACATGCATACAAAACTCCAGCATCATAGCCTATTGGTGCCCTTAAAGCCAGGGGCATTTTTTCCTCAGCTAGCCTGTCAGGTCGATCAAGGCACACATGAAGTGAAGTGAAAGCATTTTCTCACTGTTGAGCCCTCTTTTTGACACATTACATGTTCACATAACAGATCGTGCCAGAGCCTCACCTCCTTTACACGCACTCATTTTAGTTTTCTCTGTCTTTTTTCCTTTTTTTTTTTAGATGACGTATACATGAGGAGGGTATCAAATTGATAATTCTGTATTGCATGATGATTCACTGCAGTTTCTCTAATTCCTGCTAATGCTGACTGGAAATATCTTATTTTTTGCCTTTTTCCACAGCTAAATGTCATTTCTTCTGATGTGTTTTGTCAGTTTTATAACTTCAGCTTCATTTAAAAGCTATTTAGCTCTGGCTTATTGATGCAGTATGAAAGAAAATGGGAAGTGGTATGAATTTAAATAATTTAAAACATACTGGCTGATACAATTTGTTCAAGTCTGCAGCATTTTGTGGTTGTTTCGCACAGTTGATGAAGGACTCTATTAATCAGAGGATTTTAGTTGCAACTAAAATTTGAGACATCATCTTCTCACCTTGCAAGATGCCTGGTGGTATTCATGAGAAACAGTGATGGAAAACTGTTGACAGCTGTGGCTGAGTTGAGGAAACTGTGAGAGTGTTGTTAACTGGTTTACGGAAATAAGAACTCAACTACCGCATCATCTGACAATGGCAGGACAGGAACGCACTCCTCATTAGTAATGAAAGCTCCCAAGCAGAAATCAGTAAACATAAGCACAATGGTAGAAAATGAAATGGCACCAGGCCGGAAAGAATCATTGGCAAATAGATTCAAATGACATTTTACTACAAACATTATTTCCCTATTCTCACACACACACACATTATTGCAGCACTTTATTCTACAGTGCATCTGGAAAGTATTCACCATGCTTCACTTGTTCCACCTTTTCTTATGTTACAGCCTTATTCCAGAATCATATCTGAAGGAAATTAGACAGCCCTCATCACCTGGTTAATGGTGAATACATGGTGAATACTGGAAAGTATTCACCATGCTTCACTTGTTCCACCTTTTCTTATGTTACAGCCTTATTCCAAAATGGATTAAATCATTTTTCACCTCAAACATATACACACAATACACCATAATGACAAAGTGAGAAAAAAAAGGTTTCTTTAAATTCTTGCAGTTTTTTTAGTGCCATGACACTCAAAATTAAGCTCAGGTGCATCCTGTTTCCACTGATCATCTGTCAGATGTTTCTACAACTGTAGTTGAGTCTACCTGTGGTAAATTCAGTTAACTGGACATGATTTGGAAAGGCATACACCTGTCTATATGAGGTCCCAGAGTTGACAGTGCATGTCAGAGCACAAACCAAGCCATGAAGTGCTCAGAGACAGAGTTGTATCGAGGCATAGATCTGGGTAAGGGAACAGAAAAATGTCTACAGCATTGAAGGTCCCAATGAGTAAAGTGTCCTCCATCATCTGAAATGTAAGAAGTTTGGAGCCACCAGGGGCAGGAGGGCCTTTGTCAGGGAGGTGACTAAGAACCTGATGGAGCTCCAGCATTGCGCTCTGGAGAGGGGGGAACTTTCCAGAAGGGGAGCCATTTCTGCAGCACTCCACCAATCAGGCCTGTATGGCAGAGTGGCCAGACAGAAGCTACTCCTCACTGAAAGGCACATGACATCCCACCTGGAGTTTGCCAAAAGGCACTTGAAGGCCTCTCTTATCATGAGAAGCAAAATTCTCTGGTCTAATGAAAGAAAGATTGAACTCTTTGGCCTGAATGCCAAGAATCATATCTGAAGGAAATTAGACAGCCCTCATCACCTGGTTAATACTATCCCTACAGTGAAGCATGGTGGTGGGAGCATCATGCTGTGGGGGTGTTTTTCTGCAGCAGGAACTGGGAGATTGGTACGAGTGAGGGAAAGATGAATGCAGCAATGTACAGAGACATCCTTGATGATAATCTGCTCCAGAGCACTCTAGACCTCCAGCTGGGACGAAATTCCCTAAACAACCAACCCGCCGACTGGTAGGCTCCCACTCTACCTCCTGAGCCACCCTCTCCCATTGGGAACACAGTTTTCAGTCTCTTACCCCAGTGTGAAAAACCATACATGTTTTAGCAAACTAAAATAAAATATAAAACACAGCTCACAACTAAAGTCCTGCTTCTCTCGTGTGATTTCACTTGCAGATTGAACCTCTCACCAGGTCTCTGTGAGACTACACAAAGCACTGCCCTGACTCTGTTGAAACTAATGCTCAGTTGCACCTAATTACTTCAAGAAAGCCAGTGACCTTGTGATGTTCGCAGCATTGTCTCGCCTAGCTCCAGATGCATTTCTTATTGCACCCAAATAATGCCTGTGGGATTGTACAGCACCTGTATTTACAACAAAAGATTTTGAAACAGGCAGCAGACTGTTATTTTCTTTACCAGGCACAATTTGCTTCATGCAAACTAAAAAAAACCACACAAAAAAACAAGCCAAATGTTTGAAAGTTGAGGAAGAAAGAGATAACTTTTGATCCACTTAAGGTCTGACAATTTCATTTTTTTATTATGTTTTTGTGTGAATCTGTTACACACACACACACACACACACACACACACACACACACACACACATGAAGAGATTTGTACTGTATTTGTACCTGGTCCAAATGGCAGAGTAAGATATTTTCTGATATTTGCAAAATTTCTTTTCGGCCTACAATCACTGCTTTATATTGTGCTCTCTGCAGTGGGCACCCACATCCAGGCACAAGTCTTTTACCAAGAAGAAGTTGTAGGCTGTGTTGGTAAAATATAGTGCGAATGAGTCAGGAGTAGCTAGTCCCCCTTTCGTGGGGGACAGAATTAGGACATCAGCTTCACACTGTGGAGACAGCACAAGGCATATGGCTCACACAAAACTTGAGCTGAATTCAAAAAATGTGTTTGTTCATCGAGTGCTCTCAACTGTCCTAATTATGTCGTCCAGTCAGACAGTCGACTGTATTTCCTTATTAGAGCTGGTGTCCCGACGAGGCCCTGGCCTCTATGACCAGAGGCCATGTTGTAGATTGGAACTGGGTAAAATGGCAGCTCTCCCAGCTCAGAGGAACTAGGGAATGGCAAAGGAGGAAGCCAATTAATATTTCAACAATACACCCTCTGTGGCCTGAGATTGACTGACTAAACTGCTAGCTGTCAGAGCAGTTATCTCCAGTAACGCCATGTGGCTTGGAATTCACAATGTCCTGTTTAGAAAGGGATTTCATATCCGTTGCTCATTTTTGCATTCTGTACAAAAATGGGTACAGACACAATTAACACTGGGGATAGAAATGAAATGAATATAAATAAGGCTGAGGGACAACACGTCAAAGTTATCACACACCTGAGGAGCAAATGCTCTTTTCTAACTTTTATGTCTTTGGATCACGAAAGACGCTGAAGAGAGCAAAGTGATTAGGAACGTGATGCCCTAAATTTCTATTGAACGCGTTGCTGTAATAATCATTGCAAAAATATACTGTTTCAAATGATGGTCATATCCGAGCATGAAAGTGCTTTACTTGTTTAACAAGGAGGCTTATGAATAAGTTTCTAAATCGTTTTTGCCAACCTAGCAAGATTTGATTTCTGTGTTTGAAGTGCTCACCTTCAAAGTCAGTATACAATATAGTAGATTATAAACCAGTGAAATCTGCAAAATTAAGCCATAGTCATTTCAAGAGGTTTTAGACATGATTGCGCAGTGATTTTAGGAATCTCAGAGTCAGACTTTTAATAGTTCAGCTGGGCCAGATGTTTTCTGTTGTTAATTTTAAACTAGCCATTCAGTTTTGCAGAGGACTGGAATATATTCCCAGCCCCCCGCGACCCTAAATTGGATAAGCGGAAGAGAATGTATGGATGGATGGATTTTATTGTCCTTTACCAGCAATGGTACAAATAAACGCTATGAGACAAAAGTCAAACTTAGAATAAGGGTGGAATTTTACTATACATCTGTCAACCTTTAGATAGACCATGATAAGAGCTCACTAGCCCTGCAGTACACCCCCAGTTTTCCTTGTGAAATCAGGTGGCTTTTCTACCTATCCAATTTCCGTCAACCTTTGAAAATAATCAGCTTCCTGTAATACAAAAGGAACCAATTTAATTCCACATGGGCTTAATCACTACCTGCTTTGATACTGGTTAGATTATTTTAAGGTTAATAATGAATGATGGAGCTGAGTACATATTCAAGCTTTAAGCAAAGAGATGTTAAATTATTGTCACACCATAGCCTAAAGCCATTTTTGCTCATGCACTGCAGCACCGCAGCCCAACATTTCTACATGGGTACTACATTACCCTCACATGCAGAGATGCATGTGAGACCATAAACAGTTAGAGCCTGCCAGCTCACTATTGCCAGTTCTGTGTTATGTCTGATTGTTTATTGCCTTGTTAGTGTTTTAATTGTTATTTGTGTTTCAGGGTAAATGTAATCCTATTGGTGTCCAGTCGGTGTGGGACCCACAGACTGCTGATCTATGGTGTACACTCTCCACAAAAATCCACAGTGCTGTCAATTACGTTGTTTACCATGACCAATTTCGTTGAATCTAATGTCTGTGTCATTGCTCTGGAGAAGTTTAATTGCTTTATTATTACTAGATCAGCTGTTCTTACTAATTAACAGTATTAATATGTTGATCTCCACTGGATCGGGAAGGGATGATACGGCAGAAATGGTGAAGTTACTGATTTGTCATAAATTAGACCTGCATGTTACCTCTATGCCACACTGCTGATTCGATCTTAAAATCCTACACCATGTGAAAACAAGACAAACATCCCCGATCCACAAACAGCAAAGTAAAGCTCATTAGTTTCCATCGGCGGTGGTGCATGAGGCGGTGTGAGCTAGCTCCTCAGCCACCTGTCAAAAAGTTGGGGGGAGTTCATTGAAGTTTGCCTTTTGTTTTCACTCTTCCTTGTCTCGCTGTAACATTTCAGTGGCATTTTGACGGGTTTATCTGTAGGATTGGAGGCTGATGAGGCAAACCTTGGCGTGTTTGGACTTCCTGATTAGTTGACACAAAATAGGGAAATTGTGGCATGTGGTGAGAAAGCTGTCATGGGAAATGCACCTGTTCAGGTTGAGTGAATTTCTCTCTGGCTTTGCCTCTGCCTCGCTTGTTCTTCGCTCTGTTTCTCCCTTTTCAGTGGAACTTGTGCAGCCTTCATGTTGTGGTAGACCTATCAATACCATGTTTTAAGGAGAAATGGAAAAATCCTGGTAAAATGGGGGGAAAGGTGTAACAGCTTACCACATTGTGCACATTGAACTCTCTGCTCATTTTAACCTCGTCCCTGCCACTGCAAAAAAGATAGAAAGATAAATAAATAATAGAGGGTAGTTGCATAGATTACATGTAGTGTGTGACACATGCAGGCGCGTCAGTCTGAGCTTATGACAGCAGTAATGCTTTAGTGCTCAACTGTTGGTTGAGTACCTTCAGTGTGAGTAATACGCCCATCACTCCACCAAATGATATGTTGTCAGTGATCAGTCATTTCGCTTTGTCCTCGGAAACATGATCATATAAGTAAGTTTAAAGGACTTAAAGGGAAAATATAAAGCATGCAAAGACCTGATGAAATGATGTAATCAAAGAAGTCCACGTGTCTCACCCCGTTTTCCCATATGAACAGGATACAGCTAAATGCTTATAAGGGCTGAAATGAAAAAAAAATACATCCATGTGCAATGGAGTCGCAGGCTTTGAGTTTCCACGCTCTCTTCCTCGCTCTCTATCTATGTAGGGCAGCCCGTGGATCAGCTGACATCCCCATCCTCCCACACACCCACACAATCTTGTTAAAGCATGCAGTTAATCTGAAGAGGAAAAGGACTCTCATCACAAGCAAGCTTTCATCACCCTATTGTATTGCCCACATCAAGCTGTCACAGAAATATTGGATTCTCCCCAAACTCAGGTGCTTAGGATGAGCGGCACCCTCCCATTGGCTCTGTGTGATGTCATTTGCCTGGGAGTGACTTAGTAAACCGGGCATTATCTAGTACTAGATAGCATAAATGGAAGAATTAACATCCCAGTGGCAACTTTCTATTATTATTTTCTCTTCTTTTCTCTTAAAAGTCGACTCTGCCTTTCATATTTTGAACCGAAGCGCTGCCACAGAGGAAATACGGCAGCGCTCTACAGTAAGTCCTTCAGAGGTGGCCCACAGTCATCGTTTTAGGAAATCTTTCCTCATAGTCTATGCATTGGACAACAGAGGGAGGAAAACACTCAAATGCTCTCTTTCACTCTCCTCCAGCACTCCACGATTCTGTCGCTCTTTCATTAAGAGCTCGTTGAAAACAAAGAGTCCCAACTCGTCCAGAGTCCCAGCAGCTCCTATCATCACCTTGGAGGCCAGGTGAAGTGCAGCAATTTGACGAAAAACAGATACGGGGCATGTGCTGGAAAGGCCTCTGATTGAATTGCCACTCTATCCCACAGCCACTCTTCATTCTCAACCTGCGCAACACAGTGTTGCAGGCGTGGAGTGAGAGGGTCATCCATGAATGCAGGAGGGCTGCATCACGGCCCTCGTTCCACAGGAGAGGCAATGTCTGAATGGGAGGGTGGGGTGGGGTGAAGAGGGGAGGGGTACAGCTGTTTATTCCCCCCCACCCCCACTGTCACCCCCCACCTTGAAGTGGCTCAAAAACCTTGAGACTCCGGGCTTCAGCTCAAACATTTCGCTGTCCTTTTAGGCTCTCAAAGAGCAGTCTCGCTTTTGTGGGCTG
The DNA here is from genome assembly GCA_015107715.1 of Tylochromis polylepis. Classification (NCBI taxonomy): domain Eukaryota; kingdom Metazoa; phylum Chordata; class Actinopteri; order Cichliformes; family Cichlidae; genus Tylochromis; species Tylochromis polylepis. The sequence continues at coordinate 18,646 of VVHJ01031941.1, forward strand.
CGGAGCAATATCTCAAAAGCACCTTCCATCTCTCTCTATAGAGAAAAGGCGAGAGCAAATCATGTTGAACTCAAACAACTCCCACATAATCACGAGTGTGCTTTTTCAGACATAATAAAAATGCACTGAGCTCTTAAACAGACTTCCATGGTCTGATTGTGCTCAAGAGGAAAGTGAAACCTTGAAAAGTGAAGCAAGCCTCTTCACTCTTTATGAGATGTCTCTACATCGAATGCATTTGACTATTAATTACAAGCCCACTGCCCGAAGGTGACTACACCTTTCTAATTCATTTATCACGTGCAGTGCTGCCACCATCAGGTCCTGCAGAGAGACTCAAAGAAGACAATATTATACCAAACCAGACAAATGCTGGAGTTCAAACCTGCTGCTGCTGCTGTGTTGCCGTCTCACCGTTTTGTTTTTTTTCTCTCTGTGTAACTATAGCATGTATGTTACAGTCAAGTAAACAGAGCAGATGCTTGCTGTGCCTTGGTTGACTTGGCAACACTGCCATCTCATGGCGAGCAGAACAAAACAAATAGCACTATACTTTCCTCATGTATCTTTATTAGAAAATGCTCATTCACTAGCAAGAAAAGAGACATTATCAAATTAAACATTTTTTTATTTCATAGAACATCGAATGCCATGATTGCCAACCTTATTAGGTTATAAACACAAGAACATATCATAATGCAGTCATACTATTCCATATACTAAGCTCTTGTTTATTCACACCAATTTGTCGAAGTGTAAAGTTCCCAGATGTATTTATCTTGTTTCAGCTACCTTGTTATTTGCTTCATGGTATTAAAGAGATTGACAGTTCTGTGGAACTGATTTTCTTGAGCAGAGAAAGCTCCCGTGATGGAAACACCACTTTTATCAAAGGGAGTTGCATAAATTCATCTCTGATCTTTTCAATGGGGACTTACTCTCTTTTCTTGTGCTCTGTTTCTAGTCGCTGAACCTCCAGAGAGCCGAGACTGTCTCCAAACGAGGCTGAGATGTAAGAGATGGCAGATGGGTTTAGACTTCATTCTTGGTAGAAGCTATTCCCTCACTCCTGGGGGCCGGAGTCATGCCTCACAGCATTTTTAGCCTTTCTTTACCTGGACACCTTTCGGATCTTCCTCCCTCTCTGTCCCCTTCTTCATGTCTATATGACAGCTCTGCTCTTCACAACACTCATCTTTACCCACTTCTTCTTCCACCTCCTCCACCTCCTTGCTGCCCCCATGGGCTTGGCATTGGAGCACCAGAGCAGTGCATGTCTCCAGCCCAGATACCTGCTGCTCACACTGCACCACAAATATTCTGTAGAGCTCCAAAAGAACAATGAGGATATTCTTGCAGGTGAAGAAAATCATCAGCTGGTTGAGGACCTGCTCTTGCACCATGAGGTAGATCCGGTAGAGGAGGAACGGGCCATCTTGGAGTCCCACTGTGAGCAGCAAGCTCCAGACTTCGCTGGAACAGCAGGAGGTGAATGAGGGTGGAGCCCTGGGGCAGCAGACGGGACCACCCTTGCTGTGTTGAGAAGGCCCAGGATTTGGGGGTCGTGTCTGAGTGAGAACCAGAGGAAACTGCATGAGTGCCCAAGAGAAGAGGGCCAAGCCGATGACAACAACTGCCTGGTTGGTTTTGACTTCGGGCTCCTTGAAGGTGTCGAAGATGTCCAGGATGTCAGCACCCAGTCCCACATTCACCATGAGAAGCTGTGAGAGTTGGTCACGTGACATGTCCCCCTTGGGCATTAGCCAGCGACCCAGAACCAAGACTATCAGCATGGTTTGCTCCAGGCCAGCTACCCAGTTCTCTGGGTCCAGATCCTTAATCCCCTGGATAAATAAAACAGTGGAAGTCTATTCATGTTAATAGTGTTTGCAAAGGTTCAAAGGAATGTTAATGAATAATCAATAAACCCAGTCATCCATACTAACCATCTCCTGTCTGTTTTTAATATAAGTCGAATCTTTTGTGTCAAGGTTCATTAAGTTTATCCTGAATGCACCCCTTGATATTCTACGATATTCCCAAAACAGTACATCTTCACGTTTCAAAAGCTGCCACCCAGCCTTGAGTACAGCCATGGGGCAAAACGCTCCAAATCCTACATGAAAGAAATTTCACTAAGACCATCTCACAAGGGGAGAGATCTAAGAATTTTTCAAGCAGGAACCTATCTGGACTTCATCTCGGTGTGTCTATTACACATTTCCTGCAACTAATAGTTTATCCACCCCCCTTGCTAGATTTAAATCTTATCTGATATCAGGTGTTGCTTTAATGTGGCTGCGTGGAGGGTTGAGGCGGGCAGGGCAGTTTTGTTGGTGGGACGCCTACCGCTGAGATCGGGATGTGAGCCAGCAAATGAAGCTCATGGCCTGAGGAATTGTTGAAAGGCAGCTTGGACTGTAGCAGGCTCAGCTCCAGAAACCAAATGGACGGGATGACAGTACTGAGGTACAGGAAAACCATGGGGGAGAACCTAAAAGAGGATCACCAAAGGAGAGGGAAAGAGGGGGTTAGGTTATTTATAGAAATTTGCTTCTTTTTTTGCCACCCACTAAAGAAGAAAGAGTCCCTTTTTTCCCCCATAGGAAGCATCGAATTTCAGACAGGCAATTATTCTCATCATATATGCAAATCCCACTTGACAGTGCAAAGCCTTCTCCGTGAGGACAGAACTTCAAAGTAAGACTCAGTGAGAAAGCGAGAGGCCCGAAGAAAGCTCGCGTCTGACGATGTTCAGTTCGTGTGCGTCGGAGCTTTTGAATAAGACATAGCTTGGTGTTGAATGAGGTGTGACACTAAATGCTCATATCCATTTGAAGTCAGTTTATGGGGTTTTTTTTCTTTCTTTCTTTCTTTTTTAAAAAAAATCTCGCTGGTCAAAAATGACTCGAGCCAGAAGGAGACATTTACTCCATGAGTGGATGGGAGAGGATGTGACATTGATGTGATGGTAGGTTCACAATATCAGTTTAGTGAAAGACAGCAGTAATACAGTGGAGGAATATGTTTGTCTTTGATGGACAGTGAAAGAGAGAAAGAGCTGCGGATGATAACAGAGAATTTAGTGGCAGAGAATATTGCAGGCCTTTACAAAAGCCGCCTCGGGCAGATGGGTTGTAAAGAGTTTGCAGCTACAAGTTCAGGAGTTATTTACTCCCTAACACCAAACAGGTTTATAAAGTCTGCCTGCAACATCTAACTCCCCATCCTCCTGATTCTATTCTGTGCTTTGTACGGTGGCCCTGGGTTTTAGAAAGGCACCAATAAGTAAAATGTATTATTATTATTATTATTTAGGAAGAAGCAGAGGGCTAACGTCTGGCTTAGAATTACTATTTTAGCACACAAAAATATTTGCAATCAAAAATAAAGTCAAAGAGATCGTTCTTAAAATAATCTCTCCTGGTGGTCTTGGTCCAGACCATAGGCTTTATGTCAAAAAAATCGATGTATGACATCCACGGATTTGCCCCTGTACTTTCTCTTGGAAGTCTCAAGTTAAGAATTTTGACTATCCATGAAAGGTGAATCTGGGAAATACATATTTGAGCCCAAGCTGAATTTGTACATTCCAAACTTCCAAAGAAATGAACAATCTCTTATTTTTATTATAGCTTTATTTTCATGGTGAATAACAGAATACAACCAAAGTCTCCCCCCCCAAAAAAAAACAAAAAAAACATGTTACCTAAAAGTTTTAAACTGGTTTGTGTGTCATTGAGTGAAAGCATTTGATCCCCTACAGGGATACAAATTCTCCCATTCCAGCCTCATCACCATCGTGGACAAGACCAAAGAGCTGTCAAAGGATGTCAGGGACAAGACTGCAGAGCTGCACAAGGCTGGAATAGGCTACAAGACCATCGGTAAGAAGCTTGGTGAGAAAGTGTCAACTCTTGGTGTAATTATTTGGAAACTGAAAGAATCATCAATCGCCAGATTGGTCAAGAGCGTGACTCATGATCTTGCCTAATGTTATGAGGATGATCATGAGAAAGGTGGAGGGTCGGCCCAAAACTACACGGGAGGAGCTTGTTAATGATCTGTAGGCAGTTGGGACCACAATCAGCAAGAACACCACTGGTGACACACTACACTGTAATGGTTTGAAAACCTGAAGCGCCCACGAGGTCCCCTTGCTCAAGAAGGTACATGTACAAGCCTGTCTTGAGTTTGCCATCTAAATGATTCAGAGAAGTCTTGGGAGAAAGTGCTGCAGTCAGATGAAACCAAAATCAAGCTCTCTGGTATCAGCTTGACCCGCTTGTGTGTGTTTGGAGGAGGAGAAATGCTGCGTTTGACCCAAAGAACACAATCCCCACAGTCAAGCACGAAGGTGGAAGCTTTATGCTTTGGGGCTGTTTTTCTGCTAAGGGTACAGGATGACGTCACTGAGTTTTTTCACAGAATTGAGGGGCTAATGAATGGGGCCATGTACTGTAAAATCTTGGGTGAGAACCTGTTTTCCTCAGCCAGAACACTGATGACGGGTCTTGGATGGCTCTTGCAGCATGAAAAAAATACCACCAAGACAACGAAGGAGTGGCTAAAGAAGAAGCACACTAAGGTCTTGGAGTGGACTACATGTCAATCCTATAGAAAATCTGTGGCGAGAGCTGAAGCTTTAAATATTCAAGCAGCAGCCAAGAACCCTAAAGGAGAGACTCTGTAGAGACGAGTGGGCCAAAATCCTTCCTGAGATGTGTGCAAACCTGGTGACCAACTACAAGAAACCTCTTACAGCTGTGGTTGGCAACAAGGATTTTGCCACCAAATTGCAAGTCATGTTTTACTTGTGGGTCAATTACTTAATTCACTCAATGACATGCAAATCCATTTATGTGGGGTTTTTCTGGATTTTTGGTTGATATTCTGTCTCTCTCCACTAAAATGAAACTACCAAAAATGTATTTCTTTGGAAGTAAGCAAACATAGCAAAGTCAGCAGGGGATCAAATATTTATTCCTTATTTATTTAACTATTTTATCATCCAAACCCTAAGTCACTCCTTTATCTTTAATGTTTTTATTCTAAATGTACTAAAATTAGAAAACAACTGCAATATCATTCTAAGAACTGCTACCAAAGTAACAGCCACTTGTTCACTATTGAAAAGATTCTGAGCTAAAGTGTCGCGTCTGTCTTCCATCTTTTATATACAGTCTATGGTTCTGACTGAAATCTCTCAACATCTATCAGCTGTGTCGTTATGAATGCTTATAATGGCATTTGTTGTCCCTCAAGGATGAAGCCTGATGACTGACTGAGCCTCAGTGTGTTATGCAGAAAGGAAAATCATGTCAAATATGTTTTACCATTTCCACTCTGCATTACGGGTGCATTTCAGAGTGATGGCCATTTCCACACCCAACAGAGCCACGCCTGTCAGCAGTAGCCAATAGAGCGGCTCCCCTTTGACAGCTACAACACGCCACACCGTCACCACGCCGTGGACAGCAAACAGGAAGCGGCTCAGCAAGGCCAGCAAGACATTCAGGAGGCGACACATCGTGCACCAGAGGAAACCTGCAGAGAAGATCACTTTAGAAGTACAAGTGGTTTTATTCTCATACTAGACAACTAGGTTTATTACTAGACAATAAAATTCTTATTTTTTCTGCTTTGCCTTCACACGGCAGTCATGCACATCAGTATTACTCATTATTTATTACATTTATTACACATCATTGGGTTTTCTGAAGATCATTCTTAATTATTATGATAATTAGGGGTTAAAACTATTAGCTTAGATTGATTTAGTAACTTGGAAAAAAATACTGTTAAAATTCTATTATTAAATTGGGACATAAATTAAATGAAATAAAAATGAATCACAAAATATGCAAAAGAGCAAGTTTACATCAGTAAGTCTTTAATGTTGTTTCAAACCTTCTACAGTGTTGTGTTTGCATTATTATTGCATTTTTGAATATAATTATAGTCCCACATGGTTTCTGCAGAGTAAAGAATGGACAACTTTAAAACGACTTGATTTTGCAATGACAAAATTGTGAAATAAAAGCCACTTAACCATTAACCACTGCTCATCATCATCCAGTTCAGCCTTCATTATCAGTAACTACAGCACGATGTATTAGTACACAGACAGCCCTTGCTGTCAGTTAGTTAGTCAGGAGGATGAAAGCCTCTGAGCTCTGGGGGAAATCAAAGCAAACAGTGATTAGTAAGGAAGAGTTAGACAAACTGATCTGCAGTCAATATTAAAGCACTCCCAAACACTTTGCATGGGCTTGCTGGAATTTGATCCCTGAATCGCCATGGATTATCGTGATGACTTGAAAGTGGTGCCAAAATGGGAGCAACCTGGTTTTGTAGTTATAAAGATGCAGCATGCCATATCAGACGGTTTAATTCCAGCCATCTCTCACACCTAGTAACTCTCTTTCACAGGTAAATTGCCAAAAAAAAAAACATTTCCAAATGTTAGATCTCTCTCTCTCTATATATATATATATATATATATATATATATATATATATATATATATATATATATATATATATATATATATATATTGTGTGTGTGTGTGTGTGTGTGTGTGTGTGTGTGTGTGTGTGTGTGTGTACGCCTGTATGATATGTGACTTTTTAAACAGTGTACAGTGTCTCTCACAAGCTTTAGTCTGTGGATACAAGCAACGCTTCTATGACTGCTTTTAACTTTTAAATGCATTCGCCTCAGTCAGCTTGTTACTGTTGTTGTGTGCGTCAAAAACAGCTGAGTCGCTGTTTTAGTGTATTAGTGTTTGAAAAAGAAGTCATGCAATATGTATTGTGCAGCAGCTGCATGCAGTACAAACCTACAGTATAAGCCGGAGTCCTTCTTGAGATCAGTCTCTTCAGTGTATTTTCCAAAAGTTTTAGATGCTGTGCAGTGGAAAGTGACAGTAACCCAACAGTCACCCACAGTGACCTGCCCTCTGTGTCTGATTTATGCCTTTTAACTAACAGCCACCTCCTAGACCCTGTGGAAGAGTGAACATGTCAGAGGTGTGTATTCCCACATGTATGTATGTGTGTTCAGTGGGGAGTGACTACTGTTCAAGTCCACTGGAGTATCAGCAAGGAGCAGTGTGAGCCACAAGTGTTTGTGTGCATGTGTGTGTCTCCATCCTCTCAGTGCCATCATGTGAGATAACGTTTCCTGCCCCTTGCGCTCACATCTTCATTGCCATCCGTCATGATGTCATCTCTCCTGGCCCAGAACAAAGTTATCTCCTTGGGAGAAGCCAGCCTGTCGCACTCCCTGTTCGGAGAGCACGCAGCCCTGCCCTGCTCCCACCCATGCCTGCTCTGTAACTGCAGTGCTGGTCCTGATAACTGCCCCACTCTGTGGCCTCTGTGCACACAAAAACATGAAGCAACAAGAGGAAAAGGAGATGCTGATGGGCCTCTGAACAAGCAACTGCAGGAGTGTGTGGGTATGTTACTGTGGTTGCATCAGAATGAGGATGCTGTGTGGGTGGAAGCTGTCCAGGAATGTCAATCTACTAAACCACTGAAGCGAAGCAAAGACAGATGACTGACAATCATCACAGAGAGGAGATTGCTCTTCCCTGCCAATGAGGCATTTTTAAACCTGCAACATTTGGTTGGTTTTGTTTGTCTATTTGGGGACTGAGGAAGCTATTGTTTTAACATTAGCACCACTTGGAGTTTCATCATCATCATTAAATCTCACATTCATTCTCTGTACGAGCTCTGCCATCTCTATCCAAAATATTTGCCTCTGAAGCTGCTAAAAGTGCAGCTGCAGCTGCAACAACAACTCGTCAGCTTTATTGGTTGGGTGGTCTGAGTAGGTGGCTTTATATAAGGCACACATGGCACCTACACCTATCAGTTTTGACTGAACTTATTTTCATGCGGCATCTCGGAAAAAAAAGTTATTGAGAGGAGTGAAAAATGCAAAGTTGGTGACTGTATGACCACAATAATGAGCTGAAAAAGAAAAAGGAAATCACTGTAAAGTTCTCCACTGAGCAGAGCGATTGATTGAGTCATTGGAGTGAATTTAATCATGTTATTTGATGTTTATTAATGTAAAAATACTGACTATTGACTCTACAAGGTGTGTCCCTACTTAGTACTACGTACAAAAACACAACTAGACCACTCGCTCTTGTTCCAAAACTAAGACAAGATGAGTGATAGTCACACTCCTCCTGAGGCTTTGCTTATTGCATTTTATGAAAATCTATAGTGTTGGTGGTAAGGAGCAAATGCACTGCAGACTGATGGAGTATACAGTGGAGTTGAAAAGAGGAAGGGGCTGCTCAAATATTTTATTTTCATTTATTTATTTATTTCATGCATTTATTTATTAAAGTTTTTTACTGTCAGTGCTCTCCTGAAGCACAGAAAGCCAGTTATATCCGAGAGCCTCACCTGAGATCGTCACGGAGGAGAAAGCAGGCAGATGAGCACAACATAAATTGTTTGCAAAAGATGGTCACGGCCACTGTGGCTTTCCCATTTGAATCACTGGGGTGAGTGTTTTACATCTTAGTTTTTCAAAACTGATGTCAGAAGCAAAGTTGGGTCAGACAATGATCTGCACAGTCATATGCTAACACATCCATCCATTCTTTCAGTTCAGGGTTGTGGACTGGTGGATTAGGGCCACTTGTCCCCACTTTTCTCTTTTTCCAGTGGCCCTAATCCACCAGTCCACAACCCTGAAGGATTCTCTTCCCTAGGCTGGAGACTATTCTAGCTGCCATAAGGCGACACCCTGGACAGGTTGCCGGTCTGTTGCAGGGCTAACATGGTAACATATGTCAATCAAAATTTAGCAGAAATATAGCCCAGTATCATGGCAAAACGAGTAACAGACACGCCGGTCCACGGTGTCCATTTCACGCTTTGCCTCTCCAAAATGTGAAATGGACACATATACAGAAGTTGCATTACCAACCGGGGGAGATGATAAATGTAAAGGCAATAAGCCGATAGCGAGCAAAACACGCGTGAAGTACGTTCAAAGTCCCCAATCGTCAGAAAAGATTAAGCTGGTGGCTTTACATGTAAATATATTAGTAATGTCTGTTTAAACTCTTTCCCGTTATTGTTTTCATGTTGGCTTGAAATAAAATATTTGTACTGCTGTTACTGCATGTGTGTCCTTCTCACACTTTGGAGAGGCAACGCGAGAAATAGATATTGTGGGCCATCGTGTCTATCATACACTTTGGGGTGATATCAGGTTGGTATTTACACCACTCTTCAGACTAGAAAGCTACAGTATTGTGCAACAGCCTGAGCCAACCTTCATTTCTTCTGCAAGGAAAATGGGAAATGGGTGCAGTGTAATTGAAAGATGTACAAACATACACTGAAATACAGTATATATGGCAAAAATAGAGTTTGTACAATCTTGACGAGATTGGTATGACCACCCTTATTCTCCAACTTAGTCTGAACTCTCTTCAGCAGTTTTCTTGTCATGTCTTTAAGTGGTCTTCAGGAATAGTTGTCCAGGCTTCTTGAAGCACATTCAAAGCTCTTCTTTGGATGTTGGCTGCCTTTTGGTCTGTTTTCAGTCAATGTGATCCCACACTGCTTCGATAATGTTGATGTCCAGGCTCTGGGGAGGCCAATCCATGACTGATTGGCAGTATTTGGGATCACTGTCATGCTGAAAAATGAAGCCATTGTCAATCAGATGCTTTCTAAATGGCATGGTAGATCACAGTCTGACTGCACTTTTCTGTGGTCATACTTCCATCAGTTTTGATTGCCAACACAACCGGCTTATATACAGCCCCAGATGCTGAATTCCTTTTAAGACCAAACTGCACACTGTGCTGAGGTATACCACGATCTCAGCTATTAGCTCTCTGGGAATCGCTTTGTTGATTTTGTGTCTGTCAAACTGTGTTATTGTTGGTATTTTCTGTTTTTGCCACAGGCTGCTAGTAACAAAGTCCCCAAAGATACAATTTAAAACTGCTACTTTGCTCGGCTGTCTCTTATCTAGAGACACAACATTGGTTCATCCCTTGAGTCAGGTGCCATTTTTGTGCTTGAATGATTCTTAGGTTAGTGTTAAGTGGCTTAACAAACCAAAAAGCATTCCTCTGACATGGTCAGGTACAGGTGATTGAAAAAGCAGGTGATTTGAAAGACTTTCAGAAAGGCCTGGAGAACTGTTGCTCGAGACCACTTTAAAAAATTACTGCAAAGTCTGGCTCCTGGGAAGCAAAATATAGAGACATGAGGTGTGGCTTGAGACCTTTCCACAGCATTGTAAATCCATATGGTTTGTACAATCTGTGGACACCATACTTTGTTACAACTGATTACAACATTCAGAGTTACTGTCTGATGTGTCCACCTTGAACTTTTCATCAAAGAAGCAAATCAATCTGATATATTTTTAGCTGATAATTTAATCAAAGAAGAAGTTTCATTCTGATTCAAGAAGCTGAAATGCTCAAACTGGAGGTCACATAATACACTGTATTTAATGTAGTGACTGAATAAGAAAACTAAGGAGCTGTGGTGCCTTCTAATCCACGAGTCTCCTGAAATCAATTTCCCCGTTCAGACAAAGGACAGGCACGAGTAGGAAAGTATTAATAGAGCACAGTATAATTGACAAGTTAATTATTCATAACCCTTTAAAATATTTTTGATTTCGAACATCATGCATGTTCGGACCTTCCAGAGGGGTTTTCAAGCAGCTTCTTCTTCTTCTTTTGAACATACCTAACCAACATGGATTTAGCTTTCAAGAGATCATTTGCAGCCAGGAGAGAGAAACGCAAACACACACACACAAGGTAGTGGAGGAAGTCCTTTAATGGCAAGGAAACAGGCAGAACTGGCAGAGGGAGATAAGACCCTCCGGTCGGTGTCCTAAACGTGAAAATAAACAGAAAAAAAATGGGTGGAGGACCAAAGGAGAGGGAGAAAGAGAGGGGATAGCAGTGGCGGGAGGGGAGAGGGGGAAATGAGTTCTCAGCCATGCAGAATAGCAGTACACCTCATCTCCTTATCCTCTAGTCTGGGTGGTGTTTTTGCTTTGTGAGATAACAAGCGGCTCACTGATTGTGGCTCTGAGTTAGACTGGCTAAGTATGCTTATTTGTATTTGTTTAGAGGAGAGCTTGTGGTCAGTACAGCTGTTTCAATGGACATGAGGTCTGGTGTCTTGTGTTAAGTCAGCTTATATAACAGGTCGATGTGGAAGTGTTTGTTGTTAGTTAAACTGTATTAAATTTGTACTGTATGTGAATCTTCCACAGGCAACATAGTCCTTCGCCTTTATAGAACATTGTTTGAGTTTAAATATATTTTAATCCTCTTAAAGCTTTTTAAACTTCTACATACTTCCAGTAATTACCATATTTCCATATTCACAGGCCATTATACTTTATTTTGTCTTTCGTCTGACGAGTTCTCGCCTCTGAAAGCTGCAGTATATTTCTGCTGCACCAGTCTGCCAGCATTAAAGTGGCACAGCTCCAGCAGTTTCTTATATACAGCTCTGGATGGCAGCCATTCGCTCAGACCCGCTGCCTCCTCTTCACATGGTGTACGCCACCCAGTAGATCACGTTCACCACGGCGAAAGTGAAAGGAAACACGGCCCTGGCATAGATGTCGATGGTATCTGCATCAATGGGCTTGCAGACACACTTGGAACAGCACTTCTTCTTCTCTTCCTCGCTCTCCTCCGGTTGCCTGGACCTTCTCCTCCTCGGCTCGGTCTCCTCCGTTCCACCCTCCCTGGGAATTTCGCTGCTGGAACGCTGGGCTCGACCATGTCGGTTGGAAATGACCACGCCCTGATTCATGCCGGTGACTGACAGTGAAAACAGAACCATTGCCTGTTTGCCGTTCTTTACAATAGACTGTGGAGAGGAAGAGAGAGAGAAGCATCTAAGCTTTTACCTGACAGAGTGCTATTCTGGTCAAATTTATTCTATAAAAATTTGGCAAAAGTGACAATTCAACCCCTTTGCACACAATAACACAGTGGTCTACCACTATAACTTATAACTGCCTTATAACCAAAAGCTTTTAAGTATTTGGTCCATCCTGGTACTTTACATTTTGTAATGCTTCATTTTTGAAATAAACACACTTAGTTTTCTTTGTTAATTTATAAATTGTCAAATACTTTTATATTTAATGACTAACCCTTACCCTAACTCTAACGTTAGTGGTTAAGGTAAGGGTTAATTATGTGGTATTAATGATTATCATTTCTTCTGAAAGCTTTAATTACACCGTACTCACTAGAGCATAACTGATCAGCGGGCCAATATTGTCAGCTCATTTGCCAAACTATTAGTTCTGTATTAATAAAAATTTAAAAAGTAAAGAAGAGGCAGGAGAAACGCACTTCAACCATTTTTTTGAGTGTTGATGTTGTATAGTTTGTCCACCAGAGGGCACTGAGCTATTTCCATGTTTGGAAGATGAGTCGAGGGTAAACAACTAAATAAATAACTAAATGTAACAAAGGTTTGAGAAATCTGTTTATGTTTTGTATGTTTGAAGGAAAAACATATTGGCCATTATATTGTAATGTTGTATTTTTAAATGCCTTGATATTTGCATCAGTATCAATATAAAATATCCTATATCGGTCAGGCTCTAGTACTTACCAAGTAATTGCCGAGATTACTGTATTCAGGTTTGTCATTTTAGTTTTACATCAACTCGGTGTGCTTGCTTTTTTTTCACAATCACACCACTGCAATATTCAATTTTAATCGCTTCACTGCTCTGACAGGTAATCTGGTACGTTTAATATTTCTGTACTCATAGTTTTATAGCAGGTGAGGCCACTGTTATTCTGAAGGTTTACCTCAGTTATGATGAACACCAGCAACTTAAGAAGCTGTCAGTATGATGAGAATCACTATTACTTCCTGTGGGGCGATCATCTATTTTCCCATTATGTTCTGTAGAGATTCGTGTCGTGCTGAAGGTCAGTGGGATGGATGCTTGTCAGCACCAAGGCCTGATGTCCAGCCTAGGTCTATGTTTAAGAGG